>JAPMOR010093268.1:0-13728 GCA_026543865.1 Argiope aurantia
CCGTACAAAATTTGGTGGCTTTGCGGCTGATAGTTCAATCTACAGAGGTCTCTGAGTTTATGTTAGAAATTTCTTTTCTTGTTAGAAATTTCTTTTTCTACACAGCTACGTTTTTTTTTAATTGCAAAGAACATTATTTCTTTTTTATTTAGAACACAACAAAATAAAAATATTTCAGACGGAAAATATAATTCTTCAAAAGTGTATTAGTAAAAAAAAAAAAGTATTTGTATGCATTTGTAAAACAAACAAAAAATAATAAATAAAATAAAATAACACACCAGAATTTACTTTGAGTAGAATTGCTAAAATAAATACAGTACACTGCCCAATATTCGGTCTAAAGCCGCGTTCCATAGGCCCGTGCGTCTGCAGACATGGCACCCTTCCCCTTGCCCCTCTCTAGCGGTTTTCCAGGATTCTTTGATGTTTGTACAGTTTACCGACAAATTGTCGGTGATTGGATGTAGCGGATGGATAGTCGGTTTAACAAAAAAGCCGGATAGGCCGGAGTTCTATGAACTCATTTCTTTACCCACCCATACCAGAAGACAAAGTTTTTTTCTTCTCGCATTATACCAAAACTCGCTGTTATAATATGTGTTTTCTCATTTCTTATTGTGTACTAAGCCCTCCATTTATATCAAGTCACGTAGAATGTGGATGCGACTGCGGTCCAATGAATCTCAGAATCAGTTGCCGGCATCGTGTCGAATTAAAATAGAAGACTCTGTGATAGTAGTTTATATACAGCACCCCACATTTCAAGAATTTACGAGAGAAAAGTAAGTTAAAAGATATAAACTGTTTACACTTTAACATAAATTCTATAATGCCTCACTTAAAAGCAGGAAACAAACAAAACATTAACACATTGCCGTTCGCATGTAAAAATTTCTTCGCTTGGCGCCGACAGCACTAATTAAGATTACTTCACTTGTCGCCGGCAGTTTTTGAAGTTATCGGGAGATTATCACATCGCTACACACGACACTACTGTGGTGTCGCAGGATGGCATAGTGTTAACCTAAATTGTAAGCCTAGTTCTTAAGAAAATTGACTCAAACTGATTTTATTTTTCGCTGATAAATGATCACACAAATAAGTAACTCTAAGATTCGAGTCAAAATTTTCAGCTTTTAATTTTTGAAAAACACCTTAATAGATAACTGCTTTTCAGCCCGTTTCCTATGCAGTGCATTGCCTTTCTGATTTAATTACGATAAAAGAAAATTAGGCTGGATAGTCACGAACCGGATACTCGAAAGTGTACTAAATAGTCCTTTCTTTTTCTTTCTTTTTTTTTTTTAAATACTTACAGTTTAAGCAAAGATACATTGTTTGTTAGCTCTTCATTTTGTTCCTTTTTTAACAAAATGCATGTTCTCTCAGAACCTTTGACTGTCTATTTTTTTTTAACTTTTGGAAACCTATATTTCCCATGACATGTGTAGTAGTATTAGGAGGGTTACTGAATACATTCAAGGAATAGTCCATAGTATTGATTTTCTTTGTAAGATAATTTACAACTGGGGTGGGGGTGGAGCTATTTTATGTGATACTTTTTACTGAACTTAGTGCCCACTAATTGTCTTTCGAGTCTGCTTACTTTGGTTCAACTGCATAATTGCAAACACATGTACTAACAATGAATTTTCTTCCACTTTAAAAAACAAACAATCTGGAGGACAAAACAAATTTATTGACTGAATACAACTGTCTAGTTTTATTCTAAAGCTTTCAAAAAAGATAACATCCATTAAAATGTTATAACAGATTTATGAGTTAATAATAGGAGTATTTCTATTACTATCTTAATTAAGGCATACTTTCCAGGCATTTGAAGATCAAATTTTATGTTTGACACATACACACACACATAAAATAATATATATATATATATATATATATATATATATATATATATATATATATATATAAACTATGTCAAAAAGGGAAATGGCAAAAACTACCAAGAAAACAATAGAATTTGAAAAATAATGGTTTCATAAAACTTTTTTTTAATTTTAAGATTATATATATATATATACACGCACACACATTAAAATTTGTCAAGATTGGTCAGGCAAATAATAATCTGCATGTTTTCAAACCATTTATATTTTTTTTAAAAATGAAAGGACATTGAAAAAGTACCCTACAAGACAATTTCTTGATCATAAAAACCTACGACTTCAAACTAAAATTTTATCATATTCAATATTAGGTTACATACTAAAGTTATTATGCTTGGAATTAAAATAGAATTCAATATTATACAGTAAAATCTCTTTTGTAGGTCCATCACCCCCAAAACACCATATTGAGAACAAAGATCAAACATATTAATGTGTAATGTTTAAAAGAGACTTCTTTGCAATAAGAATACAAGCAGTTAATTGTTTCACATCTCTTTTGGGGGCAGCATATCCTATGTTCAATGCATTTATCTGCTTTCTGCACATCTTATTTATTCTTGTTTTCCACTGATTGAAATTAATCTGTATATTCTTCTTTAACAACCCCATAAATAATTAAACATACACTTGCCAAACACTTCCACTACACTTCTATTCAGTCTTAGAAATATTGGGAGTTTAAGAAGAAAATCCTAAATAACATGTCAAGATGAATAGGAATACTAGTGAGAGTAGTCATGGACTATTGATAAGTAAAATAAATTTTTTGCCAACATTAAAAATAAGACTAGTTTGAATATTTTTCAAGTTTGCAAGAAGTTTGGGAGAGTTTACATTTCATACTAATTTTTTATATATTGCTTTTAATACACTGTGTTTTAATTCATGAACAGTCCACCACAACTCCCACTAGCATTCCTAAGCATTATTCATGTCTCATGTACTCTCCACCTCATGCGGTTTAATTACCAATTTGAATTTCTTTAGGCCTATTATTAAGGATTAACATCTTAATATTCCAATAGGACAATCTCTAGGACTGAAAAGCAAAGGCACTTAAGAAAATTATCTAAAAGCAATCAGCCTTTTGGGGATAATGGTATTTTAATATACAGCAATGCTCTTTGTTTAAAAATGAGGGAATGAAGGAAAAAAGGGCCATTAAGTAATATCTTAACAATTTTTAGCCTTTCATTAGTTTCTTTTCTTGATATATTCAGAGGAAAAAAAATATTTATGATTATGTTTTTGATTATCATATTCAACATCATGGATAGGGGGAAAAAAAAGTTTTCCTTGCAATTTTCCAGAAAATCAAGCACTTTTAACGACACATTTTTCAAAATTATGCACTTTTAAAGTTCTTAAAAATGGTTTCCAAATTTAAGGGCTATTTAAGTATTTTTCATGATCCTATGCACCCTGAATGAGTATCATTTAAATATAATAGAGAAGAAATCAAAATGAATGTTTGTATTAATGATGTTGTAACTACAAAAAACAAAAATCACAGTAAAAGAAAAAGGAGGGCAGTGAGGGCTGCATTTTTTTTTTTTTTTTAATGAAACACCAGGGCTTTTGACACATAATCACAGAAGAAAAACAAATACCTAATGAGTAAAATCTAAAAGTGTTATTATGGAGAAAGGGTAGCAGAAACTGAAATCTACAAAAGTTATGACGTATTACTCGAGTGATTCTGCAATAGTGCTTGCATGGATATTAAGAGAAGAAAATGGGTCTGTCTTCATTAGGAATAGCATTCAAGAGATAAAGAAGTTGAGTGATCCTATATCATAAAGAAATACCTGGTGTCAAGAATCTGACAGACTCTCCTTCCAGAGGCTGCAAGGGAAAATATCTAGTTTCCTTAAGATGGTGGGTGGGGCCACAATGGATGAAAAGTGCTTTTGAATTTCTAAACATTATGATTTCTTCAAACCATGACTGGAATGAAGAAGAGTTTGAAAAGGAAAAGTCTAAGACAACTTATATATTAGTAAATAATGAAGCTATTGGTGTTGTAAATTGGTACTATAGATATTTTTCTAACTATGATAGAATTATTTCTCTTGTTGCATGGATCCTTCATTGCAAGTGCAACTGCAAAAATATAACCGAGAAAAAGCATGGTGAATTAACAGCCAAAGAATTTCAGGAAGTAGAAAGGAAGGTTTTATTTATGATTCAAAATTAATCTTCTCTCCCAAAAGAAGAAAGGAGATTGAAAACCAAGCGTTTACAGACGACATTGGTGTCATTCGTATAAAAACCAAAACTATTTATTGCAAAGACAGTGCAGATTTTCATAGACCTATTATTCTTCCACCAAAACATTAAGTAGTAAAATGGTTAATCTATAATGCTCGCATTAAGAACTGGCATGCAGGAGTCCAGATACTATTAAATGTTATTGGAGAAAAGTACTGGATTCTAAATAAAAGAAAAGAGTAAAACTTGTGATAACCAACTGCACTACATGTAAAAGATATAGTTTTTTTTTTTTTTTTTTAAAGAAACTGAGAAGTTATAAATCCATCCCTTCAAGAAAATAGAGTAAAAGATGCTGCGGTGTTCCAAATAATTGGTGTTGAAATGGATGGGCCTTTATTTCTTAAAGAAAATAAGAAAAGCTGGGTTTTAATTTTTACTTATGCAGTGTACAGGGCACTTCATTTCGAGCTTGATACTGCTGCATTGACAGATGTTTTTTATCAACTGCTATCAACTCTATAGAATGGATCAACTCTATAGAATGGAAGTTTAATCTCCCAACTGCTGCTGGGTGGGAAAGATTAATTAGAATTTTAAAAGATTTTTTTTAAGGGTTAGAATAGGCATGACTTAATTATGAGGAAATAACAATGATTTTGGCAGATTGCGAGTAGATAAGGAACTCAAGACGTCTAACTTACATTTGTGACGAGGAAGCTATAAAACCAATTTCTTTATTGATGTTCATACAAGATATTCATGAATGCAGTCTTTCCTGATTTACATGCTGATAAGAAAATTATTTTTGCAAGAGACTCAAGTACAGACAAGCAGTACTTAAAGACTTAAGAAATCGTTTCAGATCTGAGTACTAATGTACACTCATTCAATGAAGAAATAAGAAATCAAGAAAATGTGCAGTTACTGTTGATGAAATTGTTAGGGTGGGAGAAGATAACAAAAAAAGAATTGCCTGGCCTTTAGGTCTCATCGCTGAAATCATCCCAGATAAAAAAAAAACAAGTATGAGTTATGATTTGTTAAGAGTGCAAACTTGACAGTCCAATTCAAAAAGAGAGAGCATTCTCTGAGTGGACAAATTAAAACTTTCTTATAACTTGTCCACTCTGATGATTTGAAAATTCAAATGACATCTCCAAAACTTGGAATTGTACTTCTGGCAAAAAGGAAATTTAGTAGATCCAGAAGAAGAATTAAAGTGCCAAAAAAACTAAACTTTTAATTTACGTAAATTGATTGAACATTTTCACTTTCATTTTTATATTTACTGAAAATTTGTATAATGGTGTGATCAATTGAATCTCTTAATTGTGTTTAATTATTAGTTTTATGCTTTGTTTATAATTAAAAGGTGGGAGGGTGTTGAAAATGCATTACTATTTTTATTTATTTATTTTTAGAATGGCAACATTATTTAAGAAATGTTTTTAATTGTCTTGTGTTGCTGATGGCAACGTGTAACTCTATTCTTAGATAAAATAAATTAAGTTGAATGCATATTGCTTTTCTTTTTAATTTAGAAAGTAAAAAGAAATGGTGATTTTGCTTAGGCAGCTTTAATAATGTGAGTTGAGCTTTAATTAGGATGCCTTTTCCTATATAATGAAAAACTATTTTTGATACCAATGTCAGTAACTTGATGTTCTGGGGAAAAAAGCAAACAAAAACTTTTAGGGAAATATTTATTTATACATATATGCAATCAATTATTTATACAATATGCAATCAATGGGGGTTAATTTTTCTTTTTCATTGTAGCTTCAAATGTTTATTTAACCAATTTTACAGTACCTAAACTGTTCTGGTTAATGCTAAACCTAGTCTCAATTGTAATTCGATCAAAACAATGAATTAACGAAATATAATATCATCAAATTATCACTGAAATGTCATAAATAATGCAAAAAAATGAGGTAAAGGAATACATTTTTTAAGTATATAGAAAAGTAAGGCAAATAATAAACACAAAACAACTAGCACAATTTGAATCAGAATTAATTATGAATTAGATGCACACAAATTTCCTTCAAAATTGAAGGAACTTCTTAAATATAGTACTAACAATACTACATACCAGACATTTGGATCCCTCAGAAATTTAAATATAAATCTTCTGCAGCCTACTGCAGAGGCAGAAATGCAGATAGCTCTGTTTTTGACTATCAGTAAACGTTTCATTTTCATTATCTGCCAATGACATTTCATTCTACTTATTAAAAAAATACCAGAGAATTATCACATTTGATAAGGATTATCCGATTTATAAAATAAATTTCCAGTTTTATAATAAATTTCCCTGGTTTTTCTCTCAGAATTCCCCAATGATACCTGGTTTTTCTGGCAAATTTTAAAGAATTTTTTTAAACTGCATAGAAAGAAAAATTACTTACCGAACAATAAAAATCCCCATATTTAGTTACTGGGACATCATAATTTGAATGCTCTTCACCTTCTGAATTCACTATAAACAAAAGAAATTTCAACAATGAATTAATAAAAGAATATTATAAATGGGAAAGTCAAGAAGGGTCTTTTGCAATTTCTCTAACCAGGGTTTCACAGCATCCAGCACTGAATTAATGTAGTTGACAACATCTCGATTCGCGATTGACAACAATTTTAACATGTTTGGATCATTGAAGAAACGTTAAGATTTACAACCGTTAAAGAAGTCGCAGATGCAGTCCTAAATTGGTTACAGACACAACTGAAAAACATTTTTTCTGACAGAATCTAAAAACTTGTGAAACATTGGGAAAAGTGCACTGAAGTTCAAGGAGGTTATGTAGAAAAGTAATGCATGTTTAAGTTTTCTATCATTAGAATAAATGCACCTTTTCTCACAGGTCCTTTTAGTTTTTGACTCTCCTTCGTATTTCTGAGATATAAACATTTCTTACTGTAAATAAAAAAATTTCTTAGAACTAAATACAACATTTTTCATTGCAAAAAAATATAAAATTATCTTCTACAAAAGCTCAGAAACAAAGTCAAAGATTTTTTTTTTAATATTGTGATTTATATTCATTGAGACATATCATACTATATTGATTTTTAATAGTATTCTTTCTTCCTCCTCAGACACATACCTGCATAAAATGGCATTCAGAACAAATACTAAAACAGTGCTCCATCCCAATCCACAATCCCCTAATAAAATATATTGTGCTGGGGTAGAAATTGAAGTAAACTCTAGATTATTAGATATAAAATATTTTTTTACCTAACAGCTGGTCAATACATCTTCATTAATTAAATTCCTTAATTAAACTATTGATAAAAAGTAATCTATATCATAGTTTTAAAGGTAATTATTATAGTTCAAATGTGTAAAAGCATTTGAAATTATATTTGAAAATGTAATGACTGAAAAATCAACAAAAAAAAATTATACAGTATTATTTCAGAGAAGAGAGAGAGCATCAGCGTTAAGAGCCCCGATAGCAAGTCTAGTTCAATGGAACTGACCAGATCAATGGAATGCATACTGATCTCATATTATTCTAATTTATCCAAATTTTTATACAAATAAATGTTTGAATTTCTTATTCTTATGTTTACATTTTCTAATCACTTCTTAGAAAAAAATTCATTAAAAACTTTCAAAAGAAATTTAAAACTTTTTTTTAACTATTTTTATGATGCATTATTATGATGACTTTTAGATAAAAGAACTTGTTTATAATGCGATTATTATACATCTCTTATTAACATTAAAAGCAGAAATGCATATCTTTTACCTGTCTGTATGTTGGTACATTAGAGATCAAACTTAGAATTAATATTATCAAATGTGGCACGATTATACTTTCAAGGATGGTAATGTGCGTCTCAAGGTAATTTTTTGATATTAATTTTAATTAATAAAAAATTACGTGAAATTTTGAAAGTATTAGAGATCTGAAATGTTATCTCAAACAAAGATAATTATCAACTACACACTTTTAAAATTAAAGTGTGTAGTTTTATACCAACTTAAAATTTATACACTCAAATTCCCAATTATATAATTAACAGAGTAATTTTACCAAGATTTCGACGAGTTTTTAAAATTATTTTTAAATATGATTAATGACGATAGTTTTATTTGTTGAAATTTAAGTCTGATTTATTTCCTTACTTCATATTACCCTTAAATAATTTTTTCCCAGATAAAAAGATTATTGTATCTCATAATTTTTTAATCAAGAATTTTACTTTATCTTTAAGTAATGAAACGATAATAAACGATTTTATCGCTTACAAATATTAGATTCTCTCTCTGTATGATCTTACACATAAGTGTTTTTTTTTTTATCTCAGTATTAGAATTTTATTCTATAGTCTATGTACATAATTTATTTAAGCTATTTTCTAATGCTATAGATATTTTTACATACATTTAATAAATAAATGTAAATTCTCTCTAAATTGAGATTTAAAAAACACTGTTGCTTGAATTTATGCTATTCATTTATTCGATATAAATAGATAAATTACATAATTTATAAAATTCAATTAACCATTCTTAGAAAAATTCTAATCATATGGCATGATTTTTGATTTTACAAATAGAAATATATGAATTTAATACCAAAAATTAAACTTTAAATAAACAGATATTAATCTTGAATCAAATTTGAACAAAAAAATTAATACCAAGTTTACAATACAATTATGATTTTAATTTTTAAACTGCATATAAATAAAATTGGAGAATGTAGAAATCCAATTAAAGAAAACATTTAAAAAAATAATTAGCATTTTTTTATCAAGTTGGAGTCACTTAGTAATATAAAATTGAAGCTGATTATTGAGACGAAGATTTAACAAGGTTTAAGCTTTCAAAAAAGCTATGGGATGCATTGATTTTAAAGAAAATACGCTTCAAACACTTAAAAACTTATTTCTCATTAAATTAAATTTTAAAAAATAATTCTGTAATCGATGCTACACTTGCTGAAAATCTAAAAAGGAATAAAAACTGAATGCTGCTTAAAATCCTTACTTTTATAGGAAGTTCTAGGAGCTTAAATATTTTTTTAATAACAACTGTTACTTCATAATTAAATGAGTTAATATGCTTCATTTTAAAAAAAAAATAAAACTAAAAATATGACACTAAGCTATAATAAATTAAGACATTTAGAATTTTTATGAAATTTTATCATTTTGGAGTTTAATGAGATTATATAACCGTGGAGAGTTATTTGATTAATTATTCAATGTCAAATACTATGCAGCAAATAAATAAGCAAAGTTTATTTATATGCTATATAATATATATAATTTTTTGCTTGATTGTTCTAATTTGAATTTGGAACAAAATAATTTAAATTATTATTCCAACATCAAAGAGTAATAAATATTAAAGATTATTAACTTGGCATTCTGTCTAAACTCTGCCATCACATAATTTTTTTTTATTTTTACATTGTTTTTGTTTTGTTTGTTTGTTTGTTTTTATTTTGCTTGTAATTTTTTACACTTGGCATTTTTACTATTAATGTAATTTAATCCCAATTCTTAGTCAGTTTTAGTTTATAGTAATTCTAAACAAACAATATGCATTTCCAAAATCCTTTTTTTTTAAAACTCATCCATAAGAATGTTTGGTGAAAGGAAATATGACCTTTTGGGTTAATTTATGTGAAGTCCGATTTCAAATTGTGTTTCACTTTTCCATACAGTATTTACATAATTCACTTATATTGCAAATATATCTTTGTCATTGCTAACTAATTAAGTTAATATTTTGCAATATTTATGATTCACTTGCCTATGTCAGAAATGATGTTTGAATAAGGATTAAATAGTTAATTGAATCATGATAACTGAATATATATAAATATTAAAATGAAGGAAGGATTTTTTTTCGAGATTATTTTAGTTTAGTTGTGGAGAATAAGATGAAAAAAAAATCTTTTTATTAAATTCATCTAATTTATTCCACAATTTTATGCCTTCTGGTAATGATGCCAAATACTTGCCCTGCCTCCTCCATCCTAGTTACACCAGTGGCTGCATGAACTTCTCAAAATGAACTAGTTTGTAAACAGAACAACCATTTGTACAAATAATTCATTTACAATTATAACATTAAGTTAAGGATCAAACATGGTGTCAACTTCATTGTCTTCCCCAACCCCCTTCAGGAGGAAAATTTACAATAAAATATGTTTATTCCGTCCTTGTCATTTTTCATCACTGCAAAGCTTTTACTGCTTATAATTTCAGTACTTGGGCACTTCTACTTTTTAATAAAATGCATTTCCATTCTTCTGATTCAGTTTATAGTAATTCTGAACAATCAATTAAATATTTGAAAAAAATAATCTTTATTTTCCTGATTGATGGAGGTTTTTAGTAAATAGAAATATGACTTCCTGAGCTTATTTATACTAAGTCCAATCTCCCATTCATCAACTCTTACATTTTATTTTATACAGGTAAATGAGTAAAAAAATGTACTTTTTTTAGATGCAACTGATTTATTCCCCAATACCCCCTTCATAACAACAACCAGGCCATTTGTCCTGTCTGCCCACCCTAATTATACCACCGTCCCTTCTTTCCCCAATAAACTCAAACTAAAGAATTGTAAATAATCTCAATTATTCAACTGAAACTATGTCTTTTGCAAAAAAATTTCATCAGGCATTTAGGAATAAAGAACTAATTTAGAATTAAATTTAAAATTATATATTAAAATAAAACAACAAAATTGCTACTGGCATAATAACAGCATACAAATGGTTAATCATCAAATAAACAATAAAAGATTTAACAGTTAATGGTACCTTATGTTTACTAGCAGCACATAATTAACACTAAAATTTGTTAACAGCATGAAGTTGATACAGGCTTGAAAAAAAACAAGCTTCACAAGATAATGAGTTACGCCAAACTTAAACATACAGAAATTTTAAAAAAATATATATGTGATTAATAAATAAATAAAAATAATAATATTTTTTTTTTTTAAAATGCTAGAAATAAAAATATTGAAGAACCCTTAGATAAAATCATTCAATCTCAAGAATAATAAAATTTGACTCTGAAAAATCTGAAATCCACATTTCTGCAGAAATGTAAAGTATCTGCATATACCAAAGAATAAAGAAAAATACTGACAGCAAATGCTCTCAGTTATGGTTTTTAAAAAAAATGCTTTTAGATAACATATAAAACTGATACTTAGGTAGTAACTGAATACTATACCTACAATATCAAAGTTATTAATATTAGAAACTTTGGATATTTAATACATTCAATAATGATATATTTTAGAATAATAAAAAACAATAATATAATTTTTTAATTGCCTTTCTGTTTTGATGATGTTGAATGGGAACTTTTTTTTTTTTTTGTCTCTAAATATTGAAAAGAAAAACATCTTACTTTTTATTGCAATATTTAAATGACAGAAAACTATGGTACATAATATGCTCTTTATTGTTACATGCACGTGTGCACATACACACACAATTATCTTTGTAAACAATAAAATCAGCAACAAAAAAATGTGATAGAGTATATCAATAATTTTCAAATGTATGTGTTGGAATATAACATACATCAGACAAAGAAGAATGTAGCTATTATTAGCATATAATTAATTATATGTTAATAAAGACAATATTAATGATAGAACAGTTGGAATTATAAAGAATATAATAAGTAATCAGAATACTTTGAAATAAAAAAATAAATTATCTTCCTGAATTTCCCTTTCATATAATAAAATTAATCATGATTTTCTTTCCTATAAAATACAGAGAATCTCACTTAATGAGCATAATTTGTTCCCAAATCTTACACATAATGTGAAACCTTCATTAATCAAAATTTTTTTCCATAAGAATCCATGTAAAACAGAACAATACACTCCATTCTGAAAAGAAATACTCGTGCAAATTTAATAATGTAATTTATTGTTTATAATTAATTTATTTTTTATTTACAAGAAAGCTGTCAAAATATATCTGCATATAAAATTTGATGAAAATCAGGCAGTGTATTATTATATAACATATTTGCAACCACAGCTGGCTCGAGAGATTGCAAACAATGCAAATGGACAAGTCTCTTATTTCTTAAAGCCCTGTGAAATTTACTGATTTTGCAAAAGGAAAATGCTTTTCTATTTTTAAATTCAAATATATGATTCTGTGATTTTTGTATATTTTATGTCCATTAATCCAAGGCAAAATTGTACACTATTATAATCATTACAACTGCAGATAGCTGAATTTAATTTCACATTAACTTAGCTGAAACAAAACAAAAAACATTGTTTAAGAAAATATTTGATATTCTTTAAAAATATGAGACCAACCTCATATGGTTCTTTCACAAACATGCTGAAGATTTTCTCAATTGTTGCAAAGGAAAATACAATTTTGCAGATTTAATAAAATAAAAATGTATCATCAAGTGTTGCCTTCCAGAAACTTAATACTATTACAATATTTATTTAAAAATAATTTGTCTGAATTGTATCAATTTTTTTCTGTTCTGAATATTATATTAACCTTAATAATTACCATCGCACCTGCAGAAAGATGTGTCTCAAACAGAATATAAGATTCTAATATTAACGATTCATCTCCTCACTAACTTCCTCTATCAGATTTGAATTAATCAAAATAAAGCAAATCATGATATTGTATATTTTGTACCAATTCCTTTATAAGGAAATGTTAATATAGTAAAACAAATTATATTTATTAAGAAGTTATTTTACTTAATCTACTAACAATAATTTGTGTGATTAAATGTTAACTTTACAAAAATAATTATTTATCATAATTTTTTTTAAATCTTTACTAAACTGATATGTGCAATGTAATAATTATTTTGATTTAAGAAAGTTCTTTCAAGGCCCAATTTTTGTTTGGGCCATATTTGATTCAAACAACTCAAAATATAGAAAAACTTCCAAATATCTACATCACTTGAATGAACTGATGATATAAGGCATTTCTTAATTCATTAGATGATTTTAATTTGGTAATCTTTGGTTTGTTTGTGGATAGAAACAGACATATAAATACAAAATAAAGATAAAAAAGAATTAAAAACAATATACAAGAAAAAGATTCGTTCATAAGTTCTTTCATAAAATATATATATTCTTAAAAAAATTTAATTTAATTTTGATTTATATAGTCTAAGAGCATGCGCTTTGCTATATTGAAATTTTTTACCAATAAGACCTAAATAAATAATTTCTGAAGATATAAAATACATTAAAATGATGAAATTTGAGTAAAAAAAATTGTCAAACATACAGAACCAATGATTAAGGATTCAGAAACTATAAAATTAGAAATAAAATTTCTTTTTCAAAACAAAGAGAGAATATCTTACTTTCCAATTCACTCTTTGATTCTTCTGATCTGAAAATAAAAAAACAATATATTATTTAACTGTGTATAATATAGTTAGACATATTTAAGATATAATATTTTATTTTTATTTCATGATGAAATCGAAAAATAAAATGCAAATCTTTGCAGTTTTTACCAACCAGTCAGAAACTTAAAAGTTAACTTTTAAAAGTTTGAGCATTCCATTAATTCATTAAAAAAAT
>JAPMOR010093270.1:0-78974 GCA_026543865.1 Argiope aurantia
ATATCATCCAACAAAGTCAACTCGCTTGATGATAGATTTATAGTTTCAAAAACTGGGCAAACTCCCCGTTTGAATACTCAAAGGATTCCTACATAGCTTTATAAAACCTTTCTACTTGGCTTTAATTTTCAGACTGAAGAACTATGAAAATCGTTCAGAGAGGAAAAAAAGTTTTATTAAGGGAAAAACAATTAGAAAGCTTAGACTTAGCTTTAATGCTAAAGAAGTCCGAAAAGAAATAAAATCGAGTCTCATGTTCAGATGAAAACAAACTTCATATATTTTTTGTGACTCATACAGATATATAATTGTATGGGGAACAAAGAATGAGGAACCTATTCATAAAAATTTAGATCAAATAACAAAGCAGGTAGGAAATCATAGGAGCAGGAATGGGAAACACTGGCGTTGTAAATATTCTTCTGTGAGACTGCACGTCAGCATCAAGAATTGTCGATTTGATATTTATCGATGAAACAATGAATCATGATCTTGGTTTAAATATTTTAAAGGTAATTTAAATTTATTGGTGACAATTTAGATATTGAAAAAAAAACACTTGTTTTATCAGAATAAAGATCCTAAGTATACTATTTTCAGCGTCTGCCTCTGGTGTTTAAAATTATTCAGAAAATCTTAAAACATAGCCTCAGTCTTCAGATTCAAATTCAGTAGATCTAATTTGTGAAAACTTCAATTAGAGTACAAAGAAACAACAATAATATGAAAATCGAATTAAAAACAGAAATAATGGAAAAATGGAACAACAACAGAAATGAAATAACAAAAAAATTCTAGTGCATTCTATGCTTGGTTAAAAAGTTATTATGGAATATTAATAATTGTAGCATATACTATTTAAAACATGTTATGTTTAAAAGTTATTATGAGTAATATAGGCTATCCATCTAAATGTTGATTTACTGAAATATCGCAATGATTGTTAATTTGAATAGATTTTTTTAAAGTGTTTCAATGAACTTTTATAGATAGATAAAAATAACATTTTTATTCCTTTTTGATTATTGCTTTAAAAATACATTTTATTTCAATAGTTTTAAAATATTCAATGAAGCTTTTCAAGAGACAATATTAGATATTATTTTTTAAAATTCATTCTAAAATATTAATTTCTTAGTTGTGGATAGAGTAGTATTTCATGAAATTTTGTAAGCTCTCGAACACTTATGGGAGCCAATGTGTTTGTGGAGTGTGTTTGATAAAATCTAATATGTATGATATATTTGAAATGATATATATTCTGTGAAAAATTATACACTTCTAAAAAGACATTGAAAATAAATGAAATAAAATAACTGATCGGATACTTTTTTAAAGCATTAAATCAGATATCAACATTTTTTCATTTGATATTATCATTCTTGTTTCAGTATGATTGATTGCAGGAAATGGAACAAAGTTTTCGCGTAATTTATCAAATTTGCATCTCTTTATCAGGTGCAACACAAATTTCGGATAGCATAATTTATAAATAATGTCAGAGTTTTAGAGCATCGATTACCCAATATTTTTCAGAACCTGAATTGAAATCCTTTATTGATTCTATGCATTAATGGTACCCAACTTAAAATGCTTTTATCATTGTCGAAAAATGTTTGAAATTTTTCATATTCGATGCAAATAAATGAACACACACAAGTTCATATTTAGTTTGCTTTCATTTATAATTTTTGAAAGTGTGAAGGTACTTTTCAAAAACACTATACTATGCATTAAACACCTTTGAGTATGTATTGAGAGTTAATAATCTCAGGTAAATTAAAATTTTGACAGTTTCAACTTTAGGAGAAAAAAAATTGTTCACTCAGCTGAACATGGAAATCATGACTTAGACCATCGCCCATCGCCCATCGAAGTACAGCCTAATAAATGATTCTTTCTATCAGGAAACGCCATGTTTTCAGTGATATTTCTGAAAAAAGACGCACCTCTAAGAAAAAAAATATTTCATAAGATTTATGTATCAACTTATGTCTTATTTTGTAATTAAGAAACTCGTAGCAGTTGCGATAATTATAAAACGTTTCTCTTTATTAATCATTAAGATTATATTCTTTGTGAGAAAAAAAATAATTGAATAATGTAACAACTGTAAAAAAAAATTTTTTTTTTAATTCTAAAAAAATTCACTGGTGGAAAAAGTTTTTTTTTGTAAACCACTGTTGTTATTTCTTAAAAGAAATAATGAAACAAGAGCAAATAATTTTAATAAAATTTGCAGGTTAAAAAATAAATCACTTTTCACCTTAAAATTTGAAATTTAAGAGGCGATTGCATTTATTATCAATTAGAAAAACATTTAAGGGATTTTCCATTGTTTCATTACCATATGAAGTTTAACTTTTTTCTTTTTAATATTCGTAAAGTTAGTCTAAATTTAAATCAAAATGAAGATATTAATTCGAAATTTCATTAATAGAGTCATTTTCGAACAACAAGACGATTATTTAGGAAACATGAGTTCACATCCGCTCTACAAATTTCCACACCATACCTTAAGAGGGCATTCGACCCTCAATGCCAGATTTAACATATATTAGATCCACATAGACAGCGATTCTTTGGGGAAATCGAATCTAGGTCCTCTCCCTTCAATGACAAAGTCGACATTGTCATGGGACCATCGCGACCACTCAAATGATAAAACGAATCTCAAAAGATATTGAAAACAAAAATATATTTTACATATTATTTTGTTAATATGTTACTAATAAGTATAAAATAATGCTTTAATAATATGAAATTACTATAAAATTATATTTTCTTTTCTATTGTAGGAAACATGGTGTTAATATATCGTCGTCTCTCAAGTATTTTGCTTCTGATATTATGCATCAATATTCCGAGTATCATTGCTATGTCCTTGATGAAAGACATTGCAATCGCTGCAATCCTTGCTGGAATCCTGAAGCCACGATTTGTACCTTTGCCAATTCCTATACCATTTAAGTTAATTTTCAGCAAGCACACACGGAAGCCGTACCCGTAAGTCTAGAGACCAGATTTGATATTCAATTTCAAATTTTTCAGCTTTAAAAATTCAATATTTTTGCAATTATGTGCAAGTTTTTTTTTTGAAAGTATAGCTTAAAATTCCTAGAAAATCTCGTTGCGCAAAAATCAGAAGTTAATTAAAAAACATTTTGTTAAATATTGTTATAAAAATCAATTTCATATTTGTGCACTGCATGAAGACCAAATTGAGATAGCATATAATAAGATGTCGAGTAAATAAACATATGTTTTCGGTATTTAAATAGCTAACACCAATCCTCATCCCGTGACCAAACAAATTTTCCCATGCCGAGGGGATTTCCCATGGAATGCAGATCAATGGAGTTAATTTTGCTGGAGGAACTAAAGTACTTAGTTAAAGTACTTAACTACGACTGAATTCATGCTTGTGCTGACTTTTATAAGGAGCGCGGTAAGACCTTAAGCGTCTGATCATCTATCATTAAAGCATCCAGTGTATAAGAAGTAAATTTGCGATTGTTCGTAAAGGAATATCTAATATGTAGTTGTATTAAATCCTGAAAATATAAGAGAGGTTTAGATGGTAGAAAATTTGAGAAAAACAAAAGACATTTCCCAATCAAGGGGAAAAAATAGGAAAACACCGCATTGAAGTTTTCTTTTCAAAACGATTCATTCAATTCGGATAGAAGTTAAGTCTATTATATATAAACTGCAACATAAGAAGAGCTATCACGAAGACTTTTGTGACACTCCTTTATGACTTTTTCAGTTTTTCAACCCATAAGATAATAAAAGAAAATCTCCCAATACCTTTGGGTTCAATTTAATGGGGAAGAGTGAGTCGCCATGACTCTACATTTCCATACTAGGGCTAACTTCAATTGAAAACTCTAAAAATGCTCTCTTCCGCTGTATTAATTTGATGATTATTTATATATCTTCCAGAGTTCCCGTTTACAGTCACTCTTTCCAAGCTCACCAAGTTGATGGTGATGGATGGCCTCAATATGGTCACAATTCCCTGGATGATATAACCCAGCTGCAGCATCTCGCTGGTAGTCAAGCTTTAGCCCAGCTTGAAGCGGCCTCCGAAAATATCGACAGCTGGGTGCAGCAGTTAAGTCTCAGTTCTAATGCACTCAAAGCTAGTGAATCGAACAACATTCCTACACTTCACGGTGATTTCGACGAACTGACAGATGCTTTCGAAGATGTTCATGGAAGCGAGGGCTGGTGGTGATAATCTCAGTGTTTGCCAGCAGAATCACAGTGCAATATTGTAAATGAAAACAGTGATCAAAGACTTCAAAAGTTATAATTTGCAGAATAATGTTTTATTCGGTAAATGTGAAAATGTCACCAATTATTTTAGATTTTTTTTCTGTGTGTATGTGCAGTCCTTTAAGGCATCGTTATAATCAATTAACTAGATAAAATGAAATGTTGACATATACTTATTCATATATATATTTCATTCCTACTGTTACATATTCATACTTACTCTTATCTTATCAAATGATACTTCGAAAATTATAAAAATCTCCACATTGCTATGTTTTTTCCTCAAAAAATCAATTGATGAATGATTGAAAGAACATATGCAATAATGAGCCTACGGTTATTTTGCGGATTTATTGATTTAAATTTTACTGAAAAATACAGACTCTGTTTTACATATTTAAATAATTACTTTTTACTTCTTATATTACTGCTGAAAAACTTTATATCTTGAAAAGATTATTTACAATACTTCTATCAAATGCAGAAAAATGCATAATCTGAATTTCTCTGTAACGTTTTACAAAAACAGTTTTATTCAAAATATGTGCATTGAAAGTTTTCCTTGTTTTCATAGCTATGTCCAATTATATTAAATTTTTTTTAATAATGTCTCTACTTATTTACAGAATGTGGATCTTTTATTTTGTAAATATGCTGTACCTATAAAATTCTTGTTTCAATTTACAAGCTAGTACAGTTGTTATGCAATTTCACCCCTTCCATGGAGCCAATTTGTCTGTACTCAAATCATTTGGAAGATAGTGTTATTTTCATTTCTCTTCCTTTCGCCAATCAATAGTGATTGGCTCAGGTTTCGTTCTAATCATATGTTCAAAATAAAAAATCGTTCAAAAATAACCATAGAAAACTTCTAAAAAGTGACATGAATCTAATTGAAATAAATGCATCTTTCATAATATAATTTCGTAATCATTTTTCATGTTTCAATTTTTTACCTCATTTATCATTATGCACTTTCCTATATCAAAATTATTTTCCTAGTCAATAGAAGTGTTTTTATGTAGTGAATTCTTTTCCATGTGAAGAATCAGTGTGAATAATTTTATAATGCATGAAAATTTCTTAGAATAAATAAAAATTTTCCATTGCAAAATATGAAAAAATGTTTTTCTTTCTTAAAAGGTTTAGTGAAAAACATCCAAGGTTTTCTTAATTAATCGTTTCTCATATTTTGTTTGGAAAATTCCTACTATCCATCTTGTCCTCAAATACGTATTGTATACTCTATATAGACTTACAAGTATATATCTGCTTATTAAATGGCTCATCAAAATCATTAAAGTGTATCCAAACATTATTAAAATATATCATTTGTTTTACATACGGAATTGCAAATATCACGCACAATTTTACAGTCATGTTAAAATAAAGCTAATAGGACAATACAAAGCGTTAAAGGACAGTACTTAAATCCATGTTCACTTAGAAGGACTCTGAAGAGAAAAAAAATAACTGAATTTATATACGGAAAAGTCAAGATAAGCCCACCGTTTTTCACTCAGTATAGCAAAAATTACGCTATTCTTTCTATCCACATAAAAATGAAATTGATAGTATTGAGGGTAATAGCTACATCCTTAAAACGATTCAGCACAAAAAATTCATATTTTATTTTCAAGATGCATGAAGACAAAGCCGACTTTTCTTCATCAAAATTCGATTTTGTATTTGATTTGTAAAATTAAAATATAATAATAACGGAAATAATAAGGATTTAAAAAAAGAGAGAAATGATAATCATAAAATATTTCATAATTGCTTACTTTTTTCTCATCACTTGTAAGTAATATCGAGCGAAGAACGAATAAAATTAACAGATTGCAGAAGTTGGGGTTTGAACCCATGGCCTCTCACATGCGACGTGAGCACTCTACCACTTGTAAGTAATATCGAGCGAAGAACGAATAAAATTAATAGACTGCAGAAGTTGGAGTTTGAACCCATGGGTTCAAGCTCTACCACTGAGCTAAATCCCCACACAAATAAATACTCTCAGAAATGGAGCATTCAATGCATTTCAATCATAAAATTTTGAGAGTTGTTCATCTTGCTTTTCATTAATGACGACGCGGAGAACGGATAAAATTGATAAACTTTAGATTATGGGGTTTGAACGCATCGCCTCACGAATGCGAAGCGAGAGCTCAACCACTGAGCTACATCCCCACACAAATAACATCTCGCTTCAATGAAGAAATTAATGCATTTCAATCATAAAATTTCGATAGTTATTCACCTTTCTTTTCATCACTATTCAGAAATAACGACGTAGAGAACGAATAAAATTGATAAACTGGAAATGAAGGGGTTTGAACACATGGCCTCTCACATGCGAAGCGAGCACTCTACCACTGAGCTACATACCCACACGAAAGTCTTCTCGCTGCAATGAAGTAATCAATGCATTTCGATCATAAAATTTTGATATTTGCTGGCTTTGCTTTTCATTACTAGTCAATAATAACGACGCGAACAACGAATAGAATTGATAGACAGGAGATGATGGAGTTCGAACACCTGGCCTCTCACATGCGAAGTGAGTGCTGTACCACTGAACTACATCCCGACGCAGATAACTTCTCGCAGCAATGAAGTATTCAATCTATTTCAATCATAAAAATTTAATATTTGCTTACTTTGCTTTTCATCACTAGTCAATAGTAACGACGCGAAGAACGAAAAAATTTGTTAAACTGGAGATGTTGGGGTTTGAACTCATGCCTCTCACATGCGAAACGAGCACTCTACCACTGAGCCACATCTCCTCACGGAAAAATTATCGCTGCAATGAAGTATGCAATGCATTTCAATTATAAAATTTTGATATTTGCTCACTTTGTTTTTCATCACTAATCAATAATAACGAAGCGAAGAACGAATAAAATTGATATACTGGAGATGATGGTGTTTGAACCCCTGGCCTCTTACATGCGAAGCGAGTGCTCTTCCCATGATCTACATCCCCACGCGGATAACTTGTCGAGGCAATGAAGTATTCAATGCATTTCAATCATAAAAGTTTGATATTTGCTCACGCTTTTTATCACTAGTCAGTAATAACCATTGCGATTCGTGTCATATCATTTATGCTTAATTTTATACGCAGTGCTTTGTTTAATCAATTAATATTTATCTACTAATAGCAACTGCTCCCCAAATACAAGCAAGTTATGAAATGTAGGAAAATTTTTGTTTTTTGTAGGGAATATTTATAACTGTAGAATCAATTCATTCTCAATGGGCATGGGTTACCGCACTATTCCAATTTATTTACAAAATCAAGTGGATTTTTTAGTAGATCATACAGAATAGCATGTTAAGCGCGATCAATAATCAAATGTCATAATATATTGATTATTCTCCATGTTTAAAAACTTCCTAAATAAGGCAAGTTAATTTTTTGGAATCGTACATGTCTAAAAATATCAAATATCAACCGCTAAACATGCTGCAATGAATAAAATTCGGGAAGCAGTTATTATTTCAATATATAAAGGCATACGATGTCGAATTTTGAACAAGATTCTTTAGAGAAATCTATTACCTCTCCAATCGTATATGCATGATCATTCAAATGCGAAATGATTCTTCAATCATTCATCATTGAGCATCACCATTCAAATGCTAAAAATATTATAAAATGGAGATGATGGGGTTTGAACCCATGGCCTCTCACATGCGAAGCGAGCGCTCTACCACTGAGCTACATCCCCACACGCTTTAACAATAGAAATGATAAATACGCTTTAATCGTAAAACGAATTTGTATTTACTCACCTTTCTTCTCATAATGATGAATACGCGGTTTTCTCCAATTACGGTGAATTAGAGAGCATGCAAAGGTCTTCGCTTAAAGTCATTGAAATTAAGATTTAGAAAGATTAAATTATGTAGCTATGTTGAAAAATTCATTCGTGGTGAAATTTGAATTTTTTTTTCTTGAATGTTCTTAAGTTCTGTGGAATTTTCTTTATAAAACCGTTTGAATTTTCTTATATAAGTTATTCTATGTTATTCTTTGGGAATTTATCTTCCTTTTTTATTACTTTTGCTTAAAACTGCCAATTTATGCTATTTGTTGCTAATTTATGTCTTTAAATACTAATTTGTCCTATTTCAATTTCAGTAAAATTTTATTAAAAACGTCATCATTTAAAATCTAATGTATATTTCTTGTTAAAATTTGTTAAAATAATTCGTCCTGAACTAAAAAATAAGCTAAAAGTTTTTTTAGAAAAAATTTACGGTTGTTTTCATGTTTCACAATGATTAGAAAAAAATTGAAAATTGTAGCAGTTGCATTACTCTTATCTTCTCTTTTGAATACTAGATGGCGATGCCTGATTAGACGATCCCATATGTCATCCCATAGTGCATTGCGATTGTAATTAGAATGAGATGGGATGCTGAACTGTGAAGCAGCGCGCGTGAATGTCTTGTCTTTGTGTTAGTGTATGTTTAAGTGTGTGAATGTGATTATTAAAGAAATGTTTACAACAACATTCGTCCTGTTGCTTCCTGCACAGATCATAATAATCTACATACCACCACAAAATGCCATATTATTCATAAGTTAAACTCGAATATTCAAAGACATGAAAAGATCATTTCTATTTCTCGCACACCATTAATGCTTGGTTTCATTTATAATTCATTTTTTAGTCAAATCCTATTTATTTTTCACCAGCAACTGAAACATATAATTTTCAAAATATGGCTATAAACAGTCATATTGTGAAAAATTAACAAAACTATTTTGAAAGAATATACAATTTTGGAAACAATGGAGTCAATTCATATGCACCTAATTAATACAAAGCTCGCTTTTCTAATTTTTAGAAATTCAGGAACTTTTGCAAGAGATTTTTACATCACAGTGTAATACAAAATGCAGTTATTTGCTAAATAACAGGCTCAGTTACGGTTGTCATGTGACATTGACAGAATTGACGAGAATTGATTCCTTTAAATGTTCTTTCGGATACAAAATATATATATAGTTATCAACAAAAACATCAAAATTGAAATTACGATTAATACGTGTGTCCGACTTTTTCTAGAATAAAAAACTTCATTTTCATTCGGCCTTCATATCAATGAACATTATTGTATAAGAACGATTATTTAAAATTGAAATAAGTTAGTGGAATTAAATTCATTTTTTATTTCCCGCTAGAACTGTAAATCTCTAGCAGCTTTTGAAGCCAATGAGTTGATAATCTTTCGGTTTATCTGTCTGCACGTGTATGAATGTAAAAATTCAAATATGCAATAATCTAGATGGATAAACTTTAATTTCTGAACTTTATGTCCAAACTAAATTTGAAATCGAATTTTAATCCAACTCCATCAACAGGTATTACCGTATGTTTGTATAAATGGCTCCCATATAGCTAGAAAAGTAACATGTATCTATAATAAAGTGACTATGCTCTATTTATTGAGACAAGTTACAGCGCCCCTAGCGATGGAATAAGAAAGTTGCAAAAAACAACTAAAAAAATAAAGGATATCGACAAAAACACACAAAAAAAATTTCATAGAGTTATTTGTAAAACTGGCGGGGAGATTTAAGATATAAATTATAAGATTCCGTGACTTCAAAAATGTATTCTCCAGTATTATCATATAGTTTTTCGAGCTAAGCAAAAGAGAAATAAAATTTAAGTAACGAAGAAAATAAACAAAAAGAAAATAATTTTTAAAAATCTGAAAAACGCACTGGGAGAAGAGAGAATCTGATAACACATTTTTTTTTTCATTTTAAATGAACTCTTTTTTTTAATTTATGGAAATTCCATAACTTTTATCTCTAATATTTCCATCAATTTTACAATTATACCATGAACCTTTTTTTCCTGTGTTTTTATTATAACATATATTTTTCTAATTGAATGTTTTTACAGATCTCCTTTATTTTTTGTCACATCCTTATCTTGCCAATAAGGACCTTTAAGTTGTCTTAATAAATTCAATATACTCATTTTACTATACGTACACGTTACTTCGCTACTATACAAGAAGTCGATATGAATTTAAACGTTGTTTTGGCATAAAAACTAAAATTAGCTTCAAATTTATCACTCTTTTTTTAAAAAAAAAAAAACAGAAAAGGACCTAAATTATATGCTCGTTTTTTTTTTTTTTTTTTTTTTTTTCACTATAGCATAAACGAAAATTGAAACAAATAAAATTTCAAATAAAAATAAATATTCGAAAGGATAAATCTCACGTTAGTCCTTTATATACCTTTTCTAAATCCATAATTTAAAATATTTCCACCCATTTTAAACTTCAGTCGCACAAATTTTAAGCAAAAAAGGGCTATTACAAAAATCTATTGATTTTTTTTTAAATCGACTAGTACGAAGTTTCCTTTATTCTTCGTCTTTATTAAATTTCATTTATCATCTGGATTGCATTCAACATGCAAACAAGCAAAGGTATTCCTTCATACGATGTTTAAATACAAATCTTTGACATTTCTCCCAGCCTCCTTCAAATTACTTTAATTTCACTTGTAATGATTAATTATCAGAATTGTAAAACACTATTTATTAATGACATAAGAAAACGCGGTTTTGAAATTTTATCTTTAAGAATTATTAAAATCAGAAATATTTTATTGTATTTCTCAGAACACAAGGAAAGATAGCTTCACTGAAAATATGAACATGGAATTGTTTTAGATCTGGAAAGATTGGAGATGCTGGGGATCGAACCCAGGGCCTCTCACACGCAAAGCGAGCGCTCTACCACTGAGCTACATCCCCGCACGCATACCGTCCTTACTATTAGCATGAAATAAATTCATTACCTGATAGAGTAATGGTCATAAATTGGTTTAAATTTACTCAGCTTGAATGATGATTTTTCTCTTTCAGCTTTGTGTTAATCCATATATTGATACAACTGTTCAAAATAAAGATGTCGAAAGATCCACCAGCAAAACATTTAAGCTGGAGTATCCGATGAAAATTACGAAGTGATGACAAAAATTATGCAGAACAGTATGCTCATAATATATATATGGGAAAAAAGGAAATTTTTGCTAAATCTGATTATTTTCTTGCATTTAAAAAAATTAAAGTAAAAGCATTGATAAGAAAGGGTGGAAATGAAATAGATGCACAGTGATTTACCAGCACAATTTAATACAAGTAAAAAAAATAAGTTCATATGTATTATTTAATAAAATAAAAATGATATAAAATGTGTGTTTTCATAAACAGTTTAAACTGGGGAAGTTTTAAAAAGTAATTTAATATCATTTCTTTCATAATTTATCCTTCTTGAAAATTATGTTGTAAGAATTTCAGAATTTTCAAGTAATTTAAAGTCGTTCAGAATTATATAATTTTATACTAATTTTTAGTAATTCGTTTATTTGCTTTCTCTAACATTCCTTTATGAGCACATAAACTTTTTTTGTAAATAAAATGAAAGTTAATCAATAAATAAATATGCAGAGATTTTTTTTTGAAATTTAAAATGCGTTTTAAACAGTACCGACAATAATTGATGAAGCTACTGCGAAAAAATAACAAAATTACAAGATAAAAAAAGACTGTCGGTTTAACTCCCTATAATTCGTAAGCTTTTATGTAATACAGAAAAAAAATGTATTTGATTTTTTTTAAATTGCGAACTAAAAATGGATGGAGAAATAATAGTAGATAAAAAAATGATAAATAGATATCTAAAACGAACCAAATAGCTGAAATGTCATAAATAATGGTAAGAATTTTATAAATAACATTATAATATCATTTTCAAACAGCGGAATGTAGTAGCGAACATCAACTTGCTCCTTCTGTTAGCAAGAGTACCACTATCTTCAGCCATAATTTCTACATGCATTGTTTTATTGAACTAATGAATTAATTTGGGTTGCAAGTTGTAAGAATTTTTGGTTTTAGATACTATTTATCCTCTTTCCAGATATGAAAAAATATACATGCATATAATTTCTCTATAAATTGCTCATAAATTATCCTTTAAAATTTATATTATTTTATATATTATTCATGTTGCCAACATTGCTTTTCCTCAACAAATAACAAGTGAAAAACAGCAAGTGGTAAATAAGTATTAATAAATAGGAATTTCTAGACATTTCTGGCGTAATTTAGTCAGTTTATATTAAAATGCATTAGTTGTTAAAAATTTTTTTATTTAAAACAGAATTAAAGCAATATAGATATTGTAACATCATTAATGTACAATTATCTAGCACTTTTTTTCCTATTTTATTGAACAACTACTAAAAGGTAAAATCACTTTTTCAGGGGAGGAGAGTTTGAATTACAAAAGATTTACATGGATTTAACAAACACATAAATTTCAGTACAGATATATCGATCTACGTATTTCATTACATAAACAAAATTTTTATTTGAACAGCTTTACTGTTGCTATAACCTAGTTAATAGAAAAATACGGTTAAGAAATAAACAAAAACAAAATTTAGTGTAAATCATCCAAAAAGATAAATAAACTTTGCACGATAATCGCTTTCAACAAAATCGTTTGCATTTACTCCCATGATTGAATTATCAACAGCTAGCAGAAGAAAAAAAAACTTTTAAATAATTTTACATAAATAAATTAGCGGATGCAAAATTAGGTAAACAGTGATTTTCAAAGTAGTTAAGCATCATTTTTTCCCATTCTGAATGCATTTTCAACATCCAAAAGAAATCAAATAAAAGAAAAGAATTTGTTATTGGCGGGTTAAATTGCATCATGACTTCTACCCCATTTTGTGCTTAGTTCACAAATTGACACTTTAACCCTTATAGCTCAAATCACTTCCTGTTCTGTGAAATAGGCTGATGCAGTCAATTAAATAGGCGTTTTGGAAATCCCTAAACTTCAATTTTATCTTTACGACTTCAATCACTTTTAAAGGGTCTTTTGTTGCGGAACATTGGAAATTTGATAATAAAACAATGCTCATTACATTGGATATTGAGTTATTACCTTTCTTCTCTTCAAAATATGGTTAAATTTTTATACTGAAGAAAATTTGATTCAAAATAATATAATTTCCATTTTATTCATATAACTTTTATCAAGATTCAGGTAATTTCACAATTTAAATTCTTTTATTTGTTATCAACTTATTACGATAAATCAGCTTAGTTGAAATCTTAATTAGTAATAAAGATTATACCTTTTAAGGTGTTTTATAAAAAAATAGTTGATCGTTGATAAACAGATATGACAAACATGACACATGTGACAATATTGTATAATTTTTGGCAAATATCTATGTGTGCGTCTGACCTTGCGCAATCATAGCAAAATGAATCTTTTTGAACACCAATTTATAGGTTTTTGTTTGATGAGACCAATTAATTCAATAAACAAATATTTACATTTAAATAATTGCGTTGTCATTTTGAAAACAATTAAAAAACGTTCATACGTTTGAAATCCAATAGGAAAAGCATCAACTACCGTTTGATGATATCTTCTACTGTAGTCTTTGCAGTATTTTCGTAATTCTTACTTTACTACTCTTTTAATTCAACAGCTTTATAAAACTTTATTATTTTGATAAAACAAACGCACATTCTCAATTAGCTCAAACCCTAAAATGTTCTGAAAATTCATATAATGCATTCTCAATTATAAAATTATTTAATGAATTACGTGGTTAACAATATTCTCAACCATCGAGTTATTTAATAAATTGGTGATTTACAATCCTGGTTTTTTTTTTTTTTCAATTTTCTAAATACTTAACGATTTGTTGGCCTACATTAAATTAAATCACATGTAATGTTTATTGCATGAAAAAGGTCAATGATTTTGGTCAATTCCGTTATTTGAAATTTCAAAAATAAGTTTCAATTTTGAATTGGAAAAAAATGGCTACAATTCGATTCAAATCTTCCACATTTTGAGGACTCATACTTGGGAGCAACGTACATGAAATTTAATAAATATTTTAGGAAATTCTATTCAACAATACTCAGACAAACAATATAATGCCCAAGTTACCAAGGAAAATTTGTAATTTTTAGAAACAACGACTAATAAATCACCGATGTATATGATTTGATGTTTCTTCGTCTATTTCAAGCACTTACTGTATAATTTCCTTTACAGAGATGTGTATAATGATGCGATGATTAACTATCGACTCAATGAACCCAGCACCATTGTTTTACAATTCTTAGATGGATCGAAAATATACTGGATAATCTGACCAGATCACTGCATTGTGTTATCCACAACTTATTTTCGTACTCTCTATTGCAATCAGTTCAATAATAAACATATTTTTGCTTTCAAGTATTTCCGCACGTGTGGAAAAACTAATAATTTTGTTTTCGAAAACTTTCCTTTTTTTTTCACACTATTTTTGAGTGTGTAACGAGTTTAAACAGTAGTTCTCAGACTGTTATATTCTTAGTCAATTGTGTTTCAATCCGAACCTTACAGGAGTAGGAAAATAAACAAATAAATAGAGGAAAACGCCAAATTCTTCAATTAACTGACTGGTCAGTCTGCATTTTATTTTTGAATAAGAAAACAGTCTTGTTTGAGAGAAGTAACTTAAAAATTCGTCAAAATAAGAAAAAGTAATTGCCCAGATAATCCTTGGATTCCTTTTTTAAATAATAATAAAGCAGTTATCTCTTCAGGGCAAAATTTATGCTTATCGTTTGGCTCAAACGAAATTAAAATGAATTCATTTAAAAGAAATTACAATTTTTATTTTTTCTTAAATTTTATCCTAAACTACTTCTGAATCAGTAACTTTAAATTCCTATTTTGAAATAAATTTCTATAACGAAAAGGAAATTTTTAAAAGAAAGCAAGAAATTAAATAATTTCTCAGAAATAATTGAAAATCTTCTAAAATTACTCGAATTGCCATTTATATTTATATGTGGATCATCTAAGGGAATACTTAACCCACAAACTCCTAATTGATATTTTAATTATATTTTAAAATGAATCAAATTTAAATTCTCTTTGTTTAGCTAGTCAAAAATGATAAGGAATAAATTCAGGCTGCCATAAATTTAAATTGTATCTATGATTATTTTTAAAATATGTCTATATATACCTACGGCGTAATTATTGGGAGTTCATAATTAAAATTTCAAATGAATAGTTTATAATAGTCAATTATATTTATTTTTAAAGGATAGGGAATATTTAACATTATTTTCCTCTGTAAATAGGTTCAAAACCTGTTTTTAGTTGATTCTAGATTATTGACTCATATACCAGAAAATACAGTTAGAACATGAATCGTGTGAATAAAAAGAAATAAACTTTATTTTTGAAGAAATAAGGAAATCGTGAAAAATAATTGCTAATGAGAATTTAATGTGATTGCAATTTCTAAAACAATTAATAAAAATCCGTTGGTTTAAGTGCTTATTTAACTTGATATTCAAAAAATAATTTTTATAGATTATTTCAAAAGATCATTATATTAAGAATAATTAAGCGAGATTCTGATAGAACAAAATTTTAGAAAATTTATATTATTAAATTTGTTTCCAACTTTTGTATATATTGAACATTGTGATACTATATATATGCTGTATTTAGTTTCATTTCAGAAATATTTGAAAATTCAATTTAATTATTTTGGGGGGAATTTTGGATTTGAATATTTTCTTTCATAAGATTCCTACATTTAGTGTATATCAAACTTTCTATATTAACAACAAATTTTTATCAATGAAAAATTCTGTCTTCAAATTACTCTCTTATTTATAGTCAATGACTGCTCGAATCGACAATTCGTAGAAGGCTGTCGCTATAGGCGGTCGAATAAAGGAAATCGTTTTATGAGCTTAAATCTAATTAAAAGAATTTGTTTTGTCTTCAACATGGGGTTTACTAATACAAAAGAACAGAAATTATTTTCCTTGATTTTATTTTACGCGAAATGCAAGTTTGGAAATATTTATTTCGAGAAAAAACAATAAATAAAAAAACATGAGGACTTTATGAGATTTTTTCTTTTTTTCAAAATAGCAATGAAATTTTTCGGGTTCAATGTCCTTGAAAGGCTCTGAAAAACAAAAGTCAAATTTCTTACCATCATCAAAAAATCGCCAGGTCTGTTTACAATTGGTGTATTTTTAAGGCTTACCATACAAACGCCCATTAAATCTGTGGAAGTTTCTTATAAGGATGCAGAAATAAATTTCAAAATTATCTCAGTTTAATACAATTCATATATTGCTGTTCAGATTTATAAAATTGCTCTTAAACGCTCTTACACCGAACAACTATTTCCTCAAAATTTGGCCTTACACATGAAAAATCAAATCTCTTATGTAATATCATCCCACTAAGAATAGATTTGCTATCTGAATAATCTAACCTAAATATAGAATTAAAGTATACTTGATCAATTCAACTGTCTGCCATTCCTTAAGTAACGACAATTTTGTTTATGCAAGTATTTAGCAAATTGCAGAAAATTGTATAATAAATTATTTCTCAAACTCAATTTTGTATTTTAACGTAAAACAATTTTCTTCTTCCACGGAATAAAAATATTGCCTATGTCTTACTATTACTTATTCAACCTGTTTAGAGTTACTTATTCTAAGCTACAGTAGATAAATTTATGAACCTATTCCATTTCTGGTCTAATAAATTTAATAAGCTATGAAATAACTTTTGTCAAAACTTTAAAAAAAAGGGTTGGATTCTAATAGGCATTTCTAATATTTAAAAAAAGGATCATCATTCATGAATACAGCCTAAATCTCAATATTTTAAAATTTCTTCATTATACACACACTCGAGCAATAAACCATTCTATTGTTTCTTAAGAATGCCTTTATGGCACATCCAGTTAGAATTGTCAATTTTTGTACATCAAAATTATTGAATTTTTATAATTCATCTTGAAAAAAATAGCTATTTTTATAAACAACAGAAAAATTTAACTTAATTGAGCATAAACTGGTGAATTGTTATTACAATTTACTCATAACAAATTAGTATTTAAAGACATAAATTAGCAGTAAAGTAAAATAGCATAAATTAGAAGTTTTAAGCAAAAGCAAAAAAAAAGCAATGTAACTTTCTAAAGAATAACCATAGAATAACTTCTATAACAAAATTAAAACGATCTTATAAAGAAAACTCTACAGAACTCAATAATATTAAAGAAAAAAAATCCAATTTCGGAAAGAATAAATTTTTTAACATAGCCACCTTCCTTAATCTTTCTAAATCTTAATTTCAACGACTTTAAGCGAAACATTTGCATGCTGTCTAATTCACCATAATTGGAGAAAACGTATATTCAGCTTAATGAGAAGAAAGGTGAGTAAATACAAATTCGTTTTACGATTAAAGCGTATTTATCATTTCTATTGTGATAACGTTAAAGCGTGTGGGGATGTAGCTCAGTGGTAGAGCGCTCGCTTCGCATGTGAGAGGCCATGGGTTCAAACCCCATCATCTCCATTTTATAGTTTTTTTTAGCATTGGAATAGTCATGATCAATGATGAATGATTGAAGAATTATTTTGCATTTTAATGATCATGCATATACGATAGGTGAGGTAAATAGATTTCTCTAAAGAATCTTGTTCAAAATTTGACCTCATATGCTCTTACATTATGAAACAAATATTGTTCAACCGCTCTTAGTATGCTACTTAGTAGGCACTCCTAAAAAAATTCACGTGATTTTAAAAATAATTTGGAATAGCGCAGTAATCCATGTCCCATGAGAATGAATTGACTCTACAGATGTAAATTTTCTCGACTTAAAACCAAATTTTTCCTATATTTCAAAATATGCCTGTATTCGAGAACCAGATGCTATTGGTAGATAAATATTATTGACTAAACAAGAAATTGGTTTTAATGGCATGACATGAAGCGTAATGGTTATTACTGACTAGTAATGAAAAGCAAGGTGAGTAAATATCAAGATTTTATGATTAAAATGCATAGAATATTTTATTGGTGTGAGTAGTTTTTTTCATATTATATCTTATCTTATCTGTTATACTCCATATTTTTCTAATTTTTATTAAACTAGTTTTATTTCAGGAATTAGTACTTCAATTTGTTCAAAAACAAATGCACATTTGAAAAGAAGTAAACCATCTAATTTAGTTGAATAAACCTTCGAAATACTTTCCTTCATATAAATGAAAACTTCAGTAACTTCAATTCGTTTTTACTGATCGTAACAAAAGAAAAATTTCTTTTTCAACGAGGGAAAAAAAGGAGATGATTATTTTGACTATTTTGCCTTATTTAAAAGTATTAGTAAGCAAAAATAATTCAGTTAGCTATTTTAATCTGAAATATTTCACTACCTTTTTTCAAATTTGTATTTAATATATCAAATAAATTATTCCCTTTTTCTTCCACTAATTGATGCATTTCTCTCCTATTTTGGTTTTTTTATTACAAACACCTGCAGCCGCGAAAGATCTTATGAGTACACATAGGTTACCATGAAATGTTTTTGCACAAGAAGTCAGATTTCGAATGGAGCGACTTAAGAGGCCCTTTACTCTGTCAAGAGACCTCTAACTGATGAAAATGCATCTTTTGATTCACTCTTACACAATATGGCTTTTAAAGTTTCACCCAGTTGCACTTTCGTCTCCCAAACTGAACAGGTAACGAGGTACAATTTCTTTTTATATCGCATATAAGGTCACCTTCCTAGACGATAGTAGAGGTACCTTTCCCTACATTGCAACACAAACGACCCCTTTAGGGCCTCCAACACCTGTGGCTCCAACCCCTTCCGTCTACATTTCCTCACTCTCCTACGAAACTCATGAATGAAGAGTAACTTCCAGAATATACGATTAATCGCATAACGTGGTTGACCCAAATCCAACCCTGTCTAGAAAATGTACACAGTGATCTATAAAAAGTTCCGACCCCAGGCACGAAATGTCGCCATCAATAGCCAGTTTTATAAATATCATTATATTATTCTTTTCTCTTTCTTTTTTTTTTGTTTCGTGCAAATGCAGCTGCTATCAGCTGCGGCATCGGTTTCACTTTTTTCCTTCTTCACCAGCAGGTCAATTTTGAACGAGGCGCGCGAAACGCCACGTGCTGCAGATAACTCTCTTAATCTATGAGTCTATTATGCACGGAAAAAGTCCGATTTCAAAATGAATATATTCATAATTTTAGCTGAATTAAAGTCTAAAATTGGTTTGATACTGTAAACAAGAAAGATAAATTCAGATTATTAATAAATAGAAGGTTTGAGCGACAGGATGGTCGGCAGAAACTAACAGTTACAAAAAATTTCATTTAAATATATTTTGTAACTTAATCTTAGTAACCACTTCAGGAACACATTTTTTATGATATTTTTATAGGCATATAATTCATACTGCTTTAGAAGTCCGAATTATATGTCTTACACCTTTTTTATACTTCTTACTTACTTTTACAATTTTTATGCCTTACACCTTTCTGTTCATTGTTTTAAATTTTTTTCTATCTATACTTTTATATATCCTATTATATCAAAGAAAAAAAGAAGCAGTGTTTGAAATTGGGCACACTTTAAAATGTTTCGCCCTTGCTTGCTTCTGAAGTTAAAAATTGTAAATAAAACAAAATTTCAAAATTTTTATTAGAGGCTTGTGATATATTGAAACTAATCAACATGAAAAAATAAGTCGATTGTTAAATCCATTAGCAATAAAAAAAAATCAGAGAAGAAATAAATATTATTAGCAACAATAAAAACAATTTCAATTTTTCTTCAAAAATGAAATTTATTGTAAAATAGTTAATTTTAAAAGTTACGTTAATAGTTAAGTTAAAAATTTGCAATTAATAGTATAGCAAGTAAATTAAAATCATTAAAAATATTTTGTATTTTAAAATGGAGGAAAATTAATTTTTTCGTTGTAATATTTTTGGTAGTCGTTGCAAAAAAAAAGAAGAAGAATTAAAATTTCACTTACCAATTAGAATTTATCGCAGAATTAGAATTTTAATTAATAAAAATTATATTTAAAATTTCAAACAAATCGCTCTGAGATAAGCATTTCCATATACATGTATCCAAAGTATATATTTCTAAACGTGTAACTCTAGATAAAATGGTCTAGCCTAGAAAGTGCCAATGCACATTCATCTTTATTAGTAGTAGGGAAGGTTTCTAACAATAACAAACTACCTGAAACGTTCTCCGTGAGACTTTCTCATAAAAGTATGCCCTATGAGATATCTGTATGAGATAACGAGCAAGGACTTGGACCTAGTCCCTTTATTCAATTTCAGTCCAATCTTTGATGTGAATTTACAATTTTGACTCACAAAACCACAGAATTAATTCCATTTACTCTGTTGTGTTTTTTAACGCTGTGTTCATATATGCACAAGATGGATAGACAGATACTCAAACTTTTTATGGATTTAGTCTGAAAAATGATGCAGATATACAATTCGAGTGGTAAAATTTCATTCTTTTAATTCGTGGTAACTACTTCGAAGGCAACTTAAAAGAATAATTGGGATAATTACAAATTTCTAAAACACGCAAATAAGTAGTTGCCATGTAAGACGCAACAGGCATAAAAAATGTCATGTAAATATTTTTCTTTGTGCTTACTTTTTTTTATTTTATTATTATTATTTTTTGTTGTTGTTGTTGTTGAAATATTTTTGACTTCATACAGACTTTGTGATTTTCATTCACATTCATTCTGCTTTTACAAAATTTTACAAAATTTACAAAATTTTCTGTAAAGTTTGATAGAATATTTCAAATCCATGAATTTTAAGCTCCGATTATCTTCTTTCAAGGAAAAATAAATCTACGTTTATTGAGCAAATTATTTATAAATTTATAGCTTTACGGAAAACGATATATTTGCACAATTTTTCAACATTTATATAACCTATTTAGAGAACTTTGTATTAAATATGAATGTAATAGATAAAAATATATATTTATTAAACAATAATGTTTTACTTCCCTAACAAATCTCATTTTTTCAACTCAAATCATTTGTATGGTTTTCATAAAAGGATATTAAAAATCGTTTTACTCTAATCTTTAATTTCGAATCGTTTTGGAAGCAAAATATCTTAAAACCTTCTTTCTTTTTGTAACAGACTATTTTTGGAAATAAGTAAAATCATTTTTCTTGATTTTAATTTCTTAAATTTCAAACAATTTTCATTAAGACAACATTTTTTCATCATTTAGTCCTAGAAAATTAAAAATAGTCTTTTCATTCAATGTATTATAAATATCTTAATGTTGTTTAAATAAAACATGATATACAAAATGTAATTCAGTGCAATAGAAAAATAAAAGGAAAATGAATTAATAATTAAATCTATATAAAGGATGAAAAATCGGAAGATCAACAATTTTACAATTCGCTTAAATATTTGATAAGCACTTAAATTTTTTTAAACTTTTTCAATTGCGGATTCACAAAGCGCTTATAAAGAAGAGATTTTGGTAAATAAATAAATAAACAGAAGCCTTACATATAATTGAAATCATGCGATGAAAAATCTGCCTTATTTCACCCATTCCCGGGCCAATACGGGATTGAAATCACTGATTCAGTGGCATACTGCTATTTCAATACTGTGCTTAACAAAGTAGTAGAATCGAATTAAGTACACTCCAATGACGGGATGTACTTGATATGAAGGGAGGGTGAACTGAACCGTGACCTTCGAAATACAAGATCTAGGATATCTCCAAGGTCCCGACTAAGCCCAGTGTTTGTGTTTATGTCTCCAGTTATCCGCCTTCCACTGTCATGACGAAGACCATTCTAACAATCTCCAGAGGTTTAGAATGAAGGAGGGTAGTGAATCCATTGTAACTGCTGTTTTTAAAAATTATTTTTAAATAAACTTCGTAAGGAATTAATGATAATAAAGAAATGAAATTAGAAATTAAATAAAAATTATCAACTTGAATATATTTACTAAAACAATTTTAAATTATACTTCGTCATTGGTCATTTTTAAAAAATAAATGGGAGACTGACAATTTTTACCTAAAAAGAATACAATTAATTACTTATTACTCACATTGATATAAAATATATTACATTTACTTCGCTTCTATTATGTTTACTTACATTAAAAGAATAACATTAAATTTTCGCATATTTTTGCCATGTTAATTACTCAATCACTCGACAGAAATTCTTACAGATTGTATGTAGTAGATAGTTATTAAAAATGAAAATCTCAAGCCTATTCCACTGAAAATTAAGACAAACAAAATTAAGCGAAAAAATTTAATTGAGTTTTATCAATAGAGATTGCATATTAATTAAAATAATTATTCACATGCTATTTTTTAATTTTCAAAAAAAAGGTGTGAATAGTTTTGATGAATATTAAATTTTGAAGCCTTCCTAAATCTTAAAAATACTTTTAGAATAATATATGGATGAGGACACGATAATCAAAAATCTAAAGATCTAGGGAAATGAAATTTGATCTATATATCCTTTGATGGAAATGGTCTAGCAAGTTTCATAAATCTATTATTATGGTCTTAATACCACATACCAAATGCCATTCATCTAGCTTATATTTCCGCAGTCATCATATTTGTAGACATACATATGCACACACACACAAACAGATAAAATGTTCACAAAAATTACCTTCTTGGCAAGAAATAAAATTTAATATCAAAATAAAATTTGTTAAAGATTAATTTCTAAAGCTGTTTGCCATTTAATATTGACAAAACTTTCTGGAATTTCCAGAATTTCAAAAAGCTTGATGTTGAAATATGCACTTTTTGTAACATATTAAAACTTAGTCATATATCTATATATTTTAAGCCTATAACTAAATTGTTATAGGATTAAGATATCATGCTTTGTTGGACATTATTTTATATAGAGTGAAAAACACTCATTATAACTATTATATATAAAGTGAAAAACAAACCTTAAAATATTTTACGTAGTTAATATTTTAAGGTTTGTTAAGTTAAGTTAAGACGTAGTTAAGAATTATCCAAATAATGTCAAATTCAAATTATGGATACCATAATAATTTTTTTTCTGTATCAGACTTATACGACTGACCACATCAAGTAAAATGGAGTGATCTATTTTAACAGTAAATTGTATAAAAATATAATTATTTTCAAAGTTCTGATCATCTTACCCAATTCGAAAAAAATGCGGACACTTTACTTTTAATACAAAATCTTTTAGCAATAAAAATGCTTAAAATATTTGAATTATAAACTTTATATCAATATTTATTTCAATTATAAACTATCATCTAACAAATCCAAAGGAATTCCCTCTGAATTCTTCCTAAACCACAGACACTGGAGAATTCAAGAAGAATTCTAGAACCAATTAACCCTAATCAGTCACATATTTGAGTTTTTAAAAAAAAGCTATAATGGAACGTCTCCTTCTGCTTCAAAATAGAGTCCAATACACTCATTAAACCGTTTCGAACATTTTCCTCTATTCCTATCACCATCGCTCCCTTTTCTTTTTCTTGTTCCGACGCATTCCATGCTGTCCGAAATGGAAAACCGTTATCTTGCGAAAGAATAGCATTGGCTCCAGAAGCAACCAACGATAGGGAAAGTGTCGGGCGTAGCGGAAACCCCAAAGAAAGAAAAAAGGGCCTGCAACCCTTGAAGGGGAAAAAAAAGTCACCTCATCCCGATCAATTCTGGGGCAGCGGGCCCGCGGGCGATTGGAAGCGATCTCATTGGACGTGGACGGCCTCGCCAATCAAGGTGGTTCCTGCTGCAGATTAACGAGAGCGGAGGAAGTAACCAAACAAAGAAGAAAGGAGATTTTTACCGTTGTAAACAATTATAGCAACTCACGCGCCCGGTTACTTTTTTTGTATTTGTCCGCGGGGGAGGTGTGTCCAATTGGGCCACCTGTGAAAGCCATGGGCCATTTTCAGTTTAATATAAAAGGCCGGTCTACTTCAGGACCAGACATCAAACTCGCCTACTCTTCCAATCCAACAAGTCATCCATTCACCTCCTCTTGTGGGATCTAGTTCGTTGAGGCAAGGTAAGCAGTGCAAACCAACTCTTGTGGATTAATACTTATTTCGGACTTAGCGCCAACTTGAAAAAGTATCTTAGCGAAATTCTTTGGATTACCACCGTGTGTGAAGCCATAATGACTGCAAAGAATTTGGGATATATCCCCTTTCGATAAAAGCAATGGATGAATGGCTGTCTCCCAACAATGGGATTATGAAGAACCGATTGGTGCCATAAGGCACTGTGATCTTCTTTGGCTCATATATGAGCATGGCTTCAGTCTTATGAATACCTGAAATACCTTCGGTAAAAGTATTAGTTAGTTGTCTCTATTTCTGATTAGAAAGAAATGGTTAGTGCCATAAGTCCATTTTGGCTCACATATGAGCATGGCTGCAGCTCTTTAAATATCTGCGTCCCAATCAATTGCGAACTTATGCATTAATTTTTAGGCCTTACTTAATCATATTAAAGACCCACGATGTTAATACAACATGGATGTAAAGGAATTTCAGCTATGAACGTAACTTAAGAATTTAATTTAATCGATTAATTTTATAAATTCGATTTTGATACTTTTGCATGTTGAATGTCATGTTCGATGATATAACCCATGCGTATAAACAATCTTAAAAGTTAATAGTTAAAGAAACTTTTTCATTAAGATATTTGAAATTGATACTTACGGTCTCTTTTTATGTATTTAAATATACTTATAATATGTATTTAATTTAAAACCGAATGATTAAAAATATCCTTAACTTGATAATAAGAAAGTAATTAATGCTAATAAATAAAATAAATGATAATAATAAAATTAATAATGATAAAGAAAATAATAATAATAAAATTAATATTGATAAATAAAATAATTAATAATAATAAATTTGATAAAAAAGACAAATAATTTCGGAGAAAACATAAGACTTAACATCTTAATATTAAGGTCACATTTAAAATTACAAGAAAAAGTTTAAACTAAAATACAGATAGCAATAAATCATTTCTTTATTCAATACTTTAACCAAGCTACAAACTATAACTTCTTTTTCTTGGTAATTAATTAAAGCTACAAATAATTAGCAACTAAAAAGTTACTCATAAATTGTAAAATTTCTTTTTTATTAAATAATGTTATATAAAATGTAATAATCCATTAAATTGGAGGGAAAATTCCGATTAGACCGTAAAGAGGAAATGGATTTAAATAAGCGCAGAAAAGTCAAATAATGCTAGAAAACGAAAGTAGTTATGCGAAGACGTCTGGATCGCTGACTGACCTGCTATTATCTCCCAATCCGGTTGCGCTTCAGCGGTTTGTCTCGGGATTCTCGAGTTAAAAGAGTTCAAAAACCGACCTTGAACTCGTCTTTCTAAGTGAATAATGAAGAAAAAGGATTAGCATAAACTGTAGAGAAGCTATAATTAGATGAAAGGTGCCATAAGATGTTTTCCCTTGTTTTAATGGAAAGAAAAGTAGATACGGAGGATTAGAGTATTCCAAAAAGTGATTGGAAACATTCCCAATGGATCCAAAAAATTTCGATATTTCACAGAATTTTAAATTATTTTTTTAATGTTTTTGTTTCATCTCATTTAAAATTTTAACCTTTTAACCGTTTAAATTTATGTAAAGTAAAAAAAAAAAAAAATTAGTCAATATGAAAACTTATTTCTAACTCTTAAAAATTAATTTTAAAGGATACTTTTTTGGTTTGGTAAAATGTAAGATCATTTTTATATAATATCACTCCATAATGTAGCAACTGTTTAATGTATATTAAGTGATTGTGATAGCAAAATATATTGGTGATTTCATCAGATATTAAGTATCAGTAGTAAGTATATCAGAATGGTTTTATCGTAACATAGATAAAAAATTAATTTTAAAAAAATTGTCCCTCTTTATTATTTTTATTTAATATTTTTATCAAGGTAGATGTTAAATATAAAACATTAAAGATTAGATAAAATTGTGAATTGTCCTAAATTTTTATTTTACTATACATTTATCTTTTATTACATACAGATAAGTTGAAAATTACTTTGAGAATATAATAAATCAAACATCTTCATATATTTTAAATCTAAAAGTATATTAAATAAGCGAGGGGAAAAGATAGCATGTTTACAAACATGTGCGTTCAGTACATGTTATTAGAAAAGACTGCTATTCAGTCAAAAGTATTTTTATGAAAGAATTTAGAAACTAGACACCTAAAAAAATTCAGAAAAATAAAAATATCTACAACTAGTAGAATATCAAAAATTGGAAAATAATTTTAATTGGTTCTTTTAAATATGTTATTAGTTATTTGTCATTCCCAATGATTTCCGAGATTTAAAAATAAAAAAAGAAAATTCTTATATGATAACTTTGTTGAGATCTTAAAAAAATGTGTTTATTTTTTTTTTAAAAAGAAAAAAAACATTTTATTTTTAACAGCGACTCTGAATCTTGTTTTTATCAATATTTTACCAAGTAAAGTTACAAGAGGCTTCAATATAAACAAATGAAAAAATAAAATTAATAATATTTCTTTTCAATAATCTCAAGCCTTCAATTATAGCTTTCCTACTTTCTTAGTTTAAAAGAATGAAAAAATGCGAAAATTAATAACTTCAATAACCCAATGTCTAAAAAATTATTTTCTTACTTATTTTTTAGGAGAAGTGTAAGTTTTAATAAAAAATTTACTTTCCTTTAATATCTTTGTAAAAAATTAATTTTTTTAATAAAACTAGTTAAAAAGTCAAAGAAATTATCAAAAAGACTTAAATTTGGTATCTAGCTTCGTTTTCTCTAGGAATTTTAAAATTGTGAGCTATTTCTTTTCGTTTTCACCAAAGAGAGTTATTATTTACTCGGTGTAAAAAAAAATAATGCTTCAAACCACAAAGTTGTAAAGAGTCACATTTTAAAACAACCAGCCATGAAACTGCTTAACTAACTTCAAATTAGGCTATAATTTTTTCTCAAAGAATAAATTTTCTCCCAAGCGTACCAAATGAAATCGGTTCAATGTCCTGAATTGAAAAGAGCCCAAAAATTAGAACCAGATCTCAATCTGGTTTGAGGCACCAGATCAAAAATATCATAGGTTGGCCTCTAATTGCCACTTTTGTTCTATATGGTAGGAAGGAAGTGATGAGGAATTTCTATAAGATGAAGAAAAGAAAGAGTAAGTGAGTGATGATGAAGAAGAGGAAGTAAGCCATTTAAGGGGTTGACCTAAAAAAACAACTTTTCCTTTCCTCTTCACACCTGAGAATAGAAAAAGAATCTCTGTTCCAGATCTCGGTGATGAAGGGGAAAGTCCAGCAAAGATCACGAGGGTGGATGTAGACAGACGACTTTCATGATCCCAATTCGTTCCCAATGGACACCAGGAAAAGAAAAGCGTTACCGTATTTATGTAATTGGTGTTTATCACTTTCTTTAGACACTGTGGGTTAAAATTAGACGAATTGGGCTGTTTACGTTTAACGAGATAGGTTTTCATTACAGGCTTTTGGTGAAAGTATTCAATGATTTTATTTTGTGGTTTTCGGCTTGCGGTAGGCAATTATTTAATGTATGCGGCATATTTATAGCACAAGTTGTTTTTCAAGAAAGCAAATTATTTTTAAATTGGATACCGTTTTCATAACTTGAAGGCGGAAATAAACACTTTGATTCAAATTAGTTTTTGCTCTGAATGAACAAAAAAGAATTACTATTGTTTTTGAGTTAAGAAGATCTTTAAATAGAACTACTTTAAAATATTTTGACCTCGTTGTTTCTTACCAATTTCAAAACTTATGCTCACATTTTCATAACATATAGTTATGAATGTCTAAAGGATATTCTTGATATATTTTTCTCAAGTTCCAGCTATTCTTAATTATTATTCTCAATATTGAGATACGATATCATTATTTGGTCTTCCTCATGTTTCTAGATCATCATGGTCAGCTGCAGATTCTTGTGCTTGGCAGTAGCCGTTTGCTTGCTTGGAGCCACCATCTTCCCCCCTGAGGTCATGGCTGGTGGTGGAGGACTGAGAGCCAAGAAGCTCTTGGCAGCTTACTTGATTGCCAAGGCCATCAAGCCAAGGTTTGTTCCCATCCCCCTGCCATTGCCATTCCCCATCAAGCTGGGAAAAGACAGCTACGTTAAACACCCGTAAGTATCTGGACATTTAGTTTGCTTACATCTAAAATTAATTATAACGCCAAAAGTTTCAAATAAATTAATGCTGATAAACAGCCAGGCATCATTCCCCTTCAAATTCAGACATTGCAATTCATTGCTACTTATTCTTTATCAAAGGCAGATCTTGATGAGCAAGTTTAACACTCTCCTCTACAGATTTATACTGCTGTATCAATAAAGGAAAAAAAAATTAGGATTCAAGGTTTAAATTATATAGTTTTTATTTATTCCTTAATAAATATTCTATAACTCAGCGATACATTTGTAAATTAGCCTTACATTTTATTGTTTCTTTTTGTAATTTAATTTACTGTCATTTGGATAGTTAAGGTTTATTTAAATATTCATAATATTATGAATATTCGAATAAATCTATTTTAACCTTGCGTTGACAGCCATAATACCCGATCTAGTCATAATATAAAAATTCTTTTTAATTTAAAGTGAGTGTTAAAGTCATTCAGCTAATTTTATTAAAACTGATTTATTTTATTTTATTTAAATCGAGGTGAAAAAATTTCGAATTATTTTATGCAGTTCACAATTCCCGCTTAAATTTCAAGTTTCGATCTTCAAAAATTAAAAGAATATTTTACATTCATTGCCATATAATGCTAAAAATCCTTCCTTAGCTTATCAGTTTAAGCATAGCTTTGTAATTAATTAATAATTGTTGGGAGATAATGAAATCTCAAAGAAAGGTGTGTTTACTAACGATTCTAAATGTTGTCCTCGAAATATAGTATGTCTATAAGCAAGATTTGATTCAAATGCTTTGTTATATCTATCATATCAATCAAATCCAGGCATAATTCATTGATATTTTTAAGTTGGTACTTCAATTATCCTAGCTGCGATTTCTTCCATGATATTATTGATGGCAACGCAATCGATACACAACAAATCCAACGATGGTTCGTTTTGATTTCTTAGTTCAGACTTCTTCCTTATTTTTTCTTATGCTCACCGAAATTCAGCCATGATTCACTTAAATTTCTTATTTAAGTCATCTTCTATGCTTCCCTTTTCATGCTCGACTAAATCCATTCAAATTCTCTCTCGTTTCTTGCAGAGTTCACACCTACAGCCACTCTGCTCATGCTCAACTCGTACATGACAATTATGGAGGTTACGGAGGCGCTGGAGGTTACGGAGGTGGACACGGAGGTGAAGGGTGGTATTAAGCTCTCCGCCCTAAATTTAGGTTAGGGTGCAGGAGTCATTTCCTGGCGCCCATGTACTTGTAAATACATTTTTCCAATTATTACCTGTACCTCATCGTTGCATTTGTACAACCCAGTCATTGCGCGCTAACCCATTGTACATATCCTAGGATCTTTTGTCATGTTTTATTGATCAATAAATTTTCGTTTTTATTTTATTTAAAACGTCTTGATCTCTGTTCTTTTGAGGATTATTTTATTTGGTCTTATTTTTCACGCATTAAATTGTTTATTTTCACTTAGTAGCTTAAATTAAAGGAAGTTGTAACTGGTTAGTTATTCAAGAACAATCATTCCTGAAGCTTCTGTCAAAAAAATTTCGATATTTTTTAATTTTATTTATCGCTATACACAATGAGTTGTAATACAGAAAAGTAAAATATTTATAAAATTGGATGCGAAGAGTATTTATTACATTTAAAAGTATATAAAATTAGTGAAGAAAATAAATTATTTCATGAAGCTAACTATTACGTAATATTGTATTGAACTTAATAATATTTATGTCTCGCTTATTGTCGCCTCTGTCATTTAATATCAATTGAATAAAGATTATTATTAAAGTGCAATATAACAAATATTTTTAAATGCTTAAATAAAACTTTCTACTTTTATTTTAATCAAAAATAATTACTATTTAAAATATTTCTAAATATTACTAATTTCAAAATGCACTCATTTTAATAACTTTATTTATATAAAACTTAAATAGTGCCAACTTCTACCTATCCTTAAAATTTCTAAAAAAATTTAATAATTTTTTACCAGGTTATAAACAAATGTCTTTAAAATAATAAATTTTAAATAACAATAGATTATATTATTGTCCTGAAATTAAAATAGTTTTCTTTGTTTCATAAAATATTAAATCGCATGATCTTCTTTCGTTATGGAAAACTAAAACAGAAGCATTTTGCTTGATACCTGTGTAATTTACTAGATAAAATTTTTTTAAAAAGTGAAATTGCAGTATCATGAAATTTAGAAGATGGATGAATAGAATATTTACATTTTCAATAGTTCCGTGATGTTTTAGGATTGACCCATTAGAAAGGTACATGTATGCGATAAACACAACATTAGTAAGGCAATTAAAATAGCACAACTTGAATGCTTGGAAATTTGAAAGTCTTACGAACATGAAATTATGCCCAAAAAATCCAACTGAAATTAAATATAATTAATATCTTCAGCTAACCAGCTGGTCTTCAAAGATGACTCAGTAATAACGACGTGAAAAGGAAGAAAAAAAAACGCAATGATTTGGAGATGTTGGATTTGAACCCAGGTCTTCTCACATGCGAAGCGAGGGCTCTTCTACTGAGCTACATGCCCTCACGGATAAAAACACCCGCCGAATAAATAGTGCATACATTTTAATCATAAAGTTTTGATATTTGCTGACCTTACTTTTTCTCACTAGTCAATAATAATGACGTGAAGAATGAATAAAATTAATAAAATAGAGGTTACGGGGTTTGAACCCATGGCCTCTCACATGCAAAACTAGCGCTCGACCACTAAGCTACATACCCACAGGGATAACTGCTCGCAGCAATGAAGTATTCAATGCATTTTAATCATAAAATTTTGATATTTGCTCCTCTTGCTTTTTATCACTATAATAACGACGCGAAGAACGAATAAAATTTATAAATGGGAAATGCTAGGATTTGAACCCAGGGGTTCTCATATGCGAAGCGAGCTCTCTACCACTGAGCTACATCCGCACAAGGACAAGAGCTCCCACTGAAGAAATACTACATACATTTGAATCATAAAATTTTGATATTTGTTCACCTTGCTTTCATTACTCTGAATATGCAGCTTTCTCCAATAATAGCTAGCGAAACATTTAGATCTCTGCCTTAGATACACTGAAATTAAGATTTAAGAGAAGATACGAACTAATGTATAATTTTATATATTTTTATGAATATTCCTGATATTCCCGGCGAAATAATTGATCGCTTGAGGCGAATAGTAAGAAATAAAACAAAGAATATGGATTATTAAAGTTTATTTCATATTCAGTTCGTGATATTTCCACTCCACTTGATTCGTATATAAATCATTCTATGTTCATATTCACTATAAAGAAGGTATTGCTATGAATGCAATAGCAGGTCTCATTTAAACCATCCGATGAGTTTATTCCATGATTTTCTAATATATTTCTATAATATGACATGCTTTAGAAGTCACTTATATTTACCATATAATGAAGACAAACTTTTCATGAAAAAATCACACATCAAATTAATTTATTGAACTGGCTTGTTGACACATATGTAAAAGCAATAAAATTCTTGGCAAAGCTGTCCAAAATTTGATACAAATTTACAATTGTGATTATGAACTATACGCTGTATTTTATACATTTTGTTGGTTGCACTCTTAAGTTATCATATTCTGGTGCAAATGGGAAAACACTCTGTTTTCTTTTTTCGATGAATATAATAAAAAAATTTAATACGTATATACAATTTTGGTACAAAAAAAAATCACATGACAATATTTATCTAGCTAGTGTTTTTTATTCGTATGTTTTGATCATAAGCAGGCAAGCGTTGTTCTAAAAATATGATGTTCAAACTTTGAAAAGTCTAGACCATGAAGGCTCCTCAAAATCTCTCTTGCGATTCTCTAAAAATATTTTAATGCATAAAAAATATTTCTTTGCATATTTCGTAAGCAAAACAGTAAAACATGCCAAATGAGTTTCAAAAGAGCAAACCAGTTTGAAATAAAATATGAAATATGGACAGAAATATGAATATCAGTTTCACTTTTTGGCTTTTTATCTTGGGACATATTGTATTCCTTTGTTATTCATTGTGTGAAAGGCTAGTTGATAGACTGTAGTTGTTCATTAGCCACCAGAGGGCAGTTCGGAAAGATCAGTATCTTTAACACATATTTTGTTGTTGCTATTAAAAAAATTAAAAATTTCCTTATGGTAAATAAATATTTTGTTATCATCATCATTTTGACTTATGCATTTTTCTGTTGTTTGAGTATTAATATGTGGGTATTATAATTTTGAAAGATGCTTTATTCAAATTCGGAGTTAGTTATTTTATGCAGTTAACTTCAAAAAGCATTTCACTCTAGTTTTTCCATGAAGGTATTCTGTTGAATATAAAAACAAATAAAATGTCGTCTCCAAAAATATTCAAAGTTATAAAATTGTTGTTATTAAATGTCGTATTGAATTTCAAAACACAGTAAATAATACAATTTATTAAAAATGTGTCTTTTTGTATATATTTTCTTAAATAATTTTGTTCAAGAAAATAAAAAAGTTAATATATTATTTAGGGTACAAAAACGTCAGTAATAATTACTGTATTTAATTATTAGAAAATTTCCAAATAAATATTTTTGCATTGTATTAAAAAAATTGTTTCCAGCCCCTGATATACTATAATGTTTTACTTTGGATCGCCTGAGGTTTTAAAAAGAAGTTGCAAAGCAATTGCATTATTTATAAATGGGATATAATGAATTAAAAATTGTAGTACATATTTTTAGATTGTTGGCTTTAACAGAGCTTGTATCGTACAGCTTTAATTTTTAATCTTTCTTTTTAAAAAATTATTCTTTTTCAAAAGAAAAAGATGGCTGAAATATTGTTTGGAAGTATACAGTTAACTGAATTTCTTTCTTCCACATCATTTCCTAACTATAATAACAAAAAAAGAAGAAAAAAAAGGTAAGTTTGTTATTTTGTATGAAAAAAAGAAAAAATTCGCACTATAATATGTTCGAAAATTGCAAATCAGGCAATTGCAATATAATACATTCATTTCAAATTAAATAAACTTGTTTCTTTGTAATGAAGTCAATATATGTTAAATGTACCATGCCAATTTAATTTTCGAATTCACTTTGCATCTGATGAGAAAAAATGTGTGGCGTGTATCTCAGTGTAATACAACTAGTTGCTACGTAAAATACAAAATTACATTTGTTATATAGCTCTGTAGTAACACGGAACGATTCATTCCTTTGATTATAAAGTAGGAAGGATATCACTCCTAATAGTTCAAAAATATATTTATTTATAATTAAATACAAATCTACAATACTTCATTTATTAAATACTCATACATTTTAGTTTCATTTTTAGGAACATCAAGTGTAATAACGATTCTAAAATAAAATATATATACATATATATATAAGAAATGTAAAAAGATACTTTTATTAGTATATTGAAACTTAAAAAATAATTTTTTACAAAATTCTGAGATGAAAATAAAAATTTTAAATACATATGTTCACACAATATATTATATATATTTGTTAAATGAGATAAAAATAATATTTTTGTTGCGTGTGTCAATAAATTAATTATTAAATCATCATGAAATTATTATATCACGAGGCGTAAATTTTTACATTTTATTATTATATTAAATAAAAATGGCTTTACATTTTATTATTTTAAACAGAAAAAGCTTCATTCTATTGCGATAAAAACTATACAAATTATGCAGCTTTGAAAACCGCTACTTAAGAAAATTTGAGATAATTTCAAGGGCTATTTCGATGTGGATCCCCAATCAATGTGAGACGATTGATCTAGGTGGCAATTGGAATTGATTCAAAATACTAAATTTCATTTGATTTGGTCAGTTTGAGAGGATATTTTACTAAACATGAATAATAGAACCAGAATCTGTATAAAAATTTTAAAGTATTAAATATTTTTATATATCAAAAGTCATTAATTAACTTAAACAGCATATAATACAATTATTGATGACTTTTAAAGTATTTTTCCTACTAGAAACATATGTCTATCTCAAACATTTTTGAAATTTGATGTTGGGCATTGATTTAGGTAAGCCAACAGCTATTATCCATTAAGTGGACCCCCTGTGTAATAAACAAATTATAAAAAAGAATGAATAACCAAATAAAAAGAAGAATTATAGTGAATGAAAGGCTTTATTTATCTTTCGAATTTTTATTTTCTAAAAAAAAACCCGTCAAATACTTAAACAGAAATCATAACTGCATGGTCTATACTTAAACAAAGAAATGTAATGTAAAAGGACAAAAGGTTGAAGATGCAGACGATAATAATGCGTCAAGCAAAAAAATAAAGCTCCAAGTTCAATGGTTTATTTTCCGTTAAACATTTGTTGTACATTAACTAGCTCACAGGCAATTTATAAATATGAAAAACTCACATTTCACAATATGATATTTTAGCCACCATTACTCGAATCCTTTATATAGTAATATTTTGAATGAGAATAAAACGAAATGCTGAATATATAAAACAAAATTTTTACACAAAAATTATATAAAACTATCTTTCTAATTTATAATACAAATAACTTTTAGTTGGTTGAGTAAATGCAATAAAGCTAGCGCATTAAACAGATACAGTTGGATTAGTCAGGATACTTTCAAATTTCATTAATATAATAATTACACGAATTTAATTACAAGCCACTTTCACAAGACTGATCTTGCAGTTTATCTTTTAATTATGTCTGTTTGTTAGTCATTATACGAGTATATTGTCTTCACAGACGACAGAAAGTAGGTATTAAAGAAACTAACACCTCAAAACTGTTTATTCTTATATATTTAATCCATAAATAATGCATTTAAATCTTCATTATTCGCGATATCTAGTAAATAGCAAGAAATCTGCATCTATTAATTATATTTAACGTATTAAAATTTTTATAAAATAACTATTTATATCCTCATTAAAACTTAAATTACAGTTATAAACAATTTCCAAAATCATTAAAATGTATCATAGAACTGATTTTATCATTACATTCAAAATACTTAAGGCTGAAAGTGAATGCGATCAAAAGAATGCTATTTTCAGAGAAGGTAATATAAGAGAGCTATCGAAGAAGGCTTTTTTCTGCCCACGATTAAGCCGAATAAACCATTCTAATAATAAAACGAAAATGATTTCCCAAAAAATTTCTCTTATACGCTTCAATTAAGGTCCCATCCGCGTAAAATTAGGAACACCAATAAGACAATAAATGACTTGCATGAAATTAGCGAACAACAGTCACGAAATATACATATATGACGTGAAGCTAACATTGTTACTGAATCTATTATGTGAATATGCAATTTGAACAACTTTTTGGAGGTCGAGTAAAACCAAAATTTGATACGGAACTGCGGTTGTAATCATTAGATAAAGCATCGAATAACTCATAATAGAATGATCTCATTCCATTTATAAGTTATTGAATTTACATGCAATCGAAAGTACAGACAAATAGACAGTCGACTCTTTGACAGATTCAGTTAATAAGAATTCATATATTTAGAAGTTATCAAAATCACTTATAACCAAATAGCCAGATAGACCGATTGGAATGGATTTTGTTCAAAATTTGATAGAAGTTTACAAATTTGGTCATAACCTTATATACCAAATTTTATTCATCTGACTCAAAACGTTTTTGAATTATTCTATTCACAGGCAGACATAATACCAAAAAATGTGTTTTTTGAACCCACAGATGTAGGAAACAGAAATTCATTAAAATCTACATCTCAGATTTTTTTTTTTTTTTTTTTTTTTGCGATTACAATATTTTTTCCATATTTCATATAATACGAGAAAGTAAAAATGCTGATTCTATAAAAATCCTTTGTAAAACTTGTATAAGTTCCTATCAAAATGTCAAGAAAAATTGATATCAATACATGAAATATATTGAAATTAAAGAATAAGAACGGATTTCACAAAATATATGTTAAACATTTTAATGTACAAATGTCAATGGGGGAGATATGAGATGATACAATGCATTAAACTTTCATCATGAAAAACATGAATCGCATGCAGTAATTTGCGATTACTATATCATTAATTTGTAAAAAAAAAGCCATAATATATCCGTCTAGTATTTTGCACGTAAAACACTTCAGATATCTTACTATATTCGACAACTCGTTTTTTAAAAACAACGATACCTAGAAATTCTTTACAGTAAAAATAGCTATAAAACTAGTGTAGTACAGCAATTAAGACAAATATAATTATTATCATTAGTTTTTGAAAAAATTGCTTAGTTATAGACATTTTAAGTAGTATCATAATTAAAATATACTGCTTACATTTAATTTTCATTTAATATACTTATGTCTTAAGAAGTCTAGAATTAAAACAAATATTTCAACAAATAAATAATCCGTGTTTTCATTAATGTTTCTTTATCAAAATTATTCTGTTTTTAGAACTGAAAGCGATTGAAAAACATGAATCGAATTATTTTAAATTCTCTGGTCTATTACTCCTACAAAGGTTTCTGACCCCATGCCAAATTTCAATCACTTTTTTTAAAATTGTTTTCAGATATTGCGTATACAAATTTTAGTTAAATATTTATGCTTCAAAAAATGCCTTTAAATTAAGGTATATGTATTAGATCATAAAAATAAAACTGAAAGAATTGCTGTTTCCAATTCTTTTAAAAAAAATTGCTCGAAACAAACTGTGGCTGGATAGGTAAAGATTTAAAATACACATTTAAAAAAACGGTTACATCAATACACAAAGATTCAAAACAGACATAATTATCGAAAAATTTTGCGATAAAAATATGTAAATTTATTCACATTCCATTTAAAATAATATTTTTGGTGGTTGTTTTTTATCTGTTGAATATTATTAAAACTGCCTACTTATAGCTCTTACTTAGATTAAAAATAAAGATTTAAAATCTATAAAGTTGGCGTTTCATATTTAAATCATGATATAAAAATCGAATTTCTTTCGACAAAAAAATCATATTTTCAACCTTACACCTTAACTTTGGATAAGATCTACCTAAAGTCGGATGTTATAGCTTTGCCACTTTATATTTCTTGATTCATTAATTCGAATGTTCCCCAACAATAAGTATTAAAATCGGAACTTTATCATTCTCAAATCCGTGAAGTAAAGTCATTGAAGTAAAAAAGAATGGGCATTTTCATTAAGTAGCAACCTTCTTCCAAGGGCAAGATATATCAAAAATGTTAGAACACACTTTCTAATCATGTGTCATCCTTTCTTGTTGCAGCTAAAAAGGAAAGAAAGTTGGTCACATGGCTGTAATGTGATTCAACAATAATTTGTCCTCAGAATTGTATTGTGACTCAATTCGTTATAGTGTTTTGTGTGTGGGCTTCGTAGTTTGAGGTCATCGTTAGTCGCTGAACTAGCGGAACAAGGCTGCCAAATTCACCGAAACTAGATACTAAATAATGAAAATAACACATTTTGAGATTCCCAGTTTACGAGGATATAGTGGAACGAAAAGGAATGGTGTCTAGTTTAGTAATCTTAGTTCATCTCAATGTTCTTCTTAGTGACGTAATCTTAGTTCATCTCAATGTTCTATATGTAATCTTTAATTTTTATAATAATTAGTCATAAATTTCGAAACTGAAAATTATCCAGTAGAATGCATCTAGCTGGAATAAATTCGTCGATATCGGTTACTGAATGACGATTATAATACGTTCTAAAACTCCAGAATTAATGTTTATCACAGTTTCCTTACTTTCAGCAAAAGGTAATACCAAAACTTTTAATCTCTTTAACAAATTGATGGAATTTTTATTTTATCTTATACAAAGAAATATATAAAGAGAAAATATTGTAAATGTAAAAAAAATTGAGCTCGAGAATTTGACGAAATTCCACTTTCAATCCTCTCGGGATATGAGAAACAGATTCTCGGATCTATTGTCCGTGAATATGATAACATAAAAACGCTTTGAAATAGACAAAATTGGATGGTGTCACACCATGTTTGTAGATTTCTATCAAATTTTGAACAAAATCCATTCAAAGGAATTTATGGTTTAACTGTTCGATTACAGAGAACGCTATAACTGCACAAAGTAAAGGAGGAAATAAACAAAAAATTGTTACACATGTTTAGCATCTAAAAAATAGATTCTTATTCAATTTTAAACCAAATCTATCAGTTTGAATTTTCGTATGCATGGAAGACATTAAGTCAAAAGAGCAATAACTTAAATGAATTTAATTAATGATCCTGTTTAATTAATGATTTTCAGCAAAAGCTACGGCCAAAACCTTTTAATCACTGTAACAAACTGATGGACAAATTGATGGATGGATGGATTTATGTTATCTTAAAGAAAGAAATATATAATGTGAAAATATTTTAAAGGTAAAAAAAAAATTCGATCTCGAGATTTCGATAAGGCTCCACGTTTCAGACCACCGAAAGTGCAAAAACTCACACCACATTTTTTACCCATACGTCTGTAAGTAGGATAATGCAAAAACGCTTTGATCTAGACAGAAAATTTGGTTTTACGACATTACAAGCACGTTTATACTTATAAAATGTTTATCAAAATCCATTTAGAGGAACGTATGTGTCCAGCTGTCCTAATAGAAATGTACACAATAATTACAAAAAATAAAAGAGCAGATAAACAAAAATGTGTTAAACAGTTTTAGAATCTACAATATAGATTCTTATTCAATTTTGATCAAAATCTTTCGAAAGGCTGACCATTTATCGGTCTGAAATTGAGCATGCATGTAAAAATATTAACTCAAAAACGCAATACATTTAATTAAAGGAAGTTCGTTAATGATCTTGTGACTACAATTGAAGTTCTAGGTCAAATTTTGCTTTCAATCAGTCGGAGAAAAAAAGACTTCCAAAATGCAAATCCAATTTCCGGATACTTTGTATTTTAAGATTAATTCTTGAAATGCGGCTAATAACAATGTGCCCCAAAATTGTACTTGTATTCGCTGCATTTCAAGAATAAATCTCAACTTCAACACGATAGATTAAGTAAAAATGCTAGATCCATATCAAAGATCTATATTTCGCAATTCTCCAATGACATTCAAGGAAATGGAGGTTTTACCCAAAATCCACAATATTATGCAATCGGAATGGACTAATATATTTATTAGAGAATATGCGAGTACGCTTTGGGGCAACAGTTTGAGTGGTTTTAAACTGAGAATGGATTGGTTGTATTACTCTTTTAATAAAATTCACCATTGTATATTTGTAATAAACCTGGACATCCAGGCACTGACATTTCTGTGTAACAATATTTTTAATAGAAAATAAAAATCGGGCACATAAGAGAGCTGATGAAATTCCGTTTGTACTTAATCTCCAGTTTTCCTCAATTCTAATAGATTCCAATTATTATTATATTCGGAGAAACGAGGTTTATACTGCATCTTGACCACCATTTAAAATACGAGATTTAAAAATTGTGAATTAGTATCGTTGCAGATATTCCAAGTGGTAAGATGAGACCTTTCTCTCCAAACCTCATTCCAAGCTACCCAGTGACAACTGAATAACGACAAATTTAATGCACAGACATTGTATGTTCATTAGGTCTTTCATGGAATCCAGTTTCTTATCCGTGAATATTCAGTGGCATAATTAAAACTGACCACTGCAACTCGAGATACTATCTCGGGTGTTTCATTCACATCAGGTAAAAGCTGCTCAATTTGAACTGATCCTTAATCAGTTGATCATTGCATAAATGGTTATGATAATCTGATAACGTTATTATATTGTTTTGAATTCCTTATTTGGTATATAACCAATTTTTGATACTGAATATATGAAAAGTACCAGAAATATTATAAATATTTCTTCCACAATTAAAAAAAAATTCTAAACTTTCAATATGAATCCTTGGTTTCATATGCATGGGTATTAAATCCTTAAGCTCTCTATCGATATTATTCAGCGATTTCGTATTAATCCTTTTTAAGATATTAAATTAGCATTATAAGTACATTGATGTGTTAATTTAAAATATATATGAAAGTTCCTTTATTTAATCAATTTTTGGAAGTACATAAAATCTGACGAAAGTTCAGAATTAAAAACTACAAAATATTTTGTATTTTAAAAATCTTTATTCCCTAAAAAAATTAATATTTCAGAGGATTGTTTTTTAGAAGCAATATAAAGAATCTTAAATGAAATAGCTTGACATTTTTTTTCAATGTCGTTAACATTTATTCATGTTCCAACAAACACCCTGCAAAAATCAAAAATTCAACATTTGAAATGCTGTAATCGCAAACATTGATTTTCAGAGGAGACATCACCTAATTATTAATCGAAGCATCGTATCTAATATTGGCCCAACACCAGTATTCCTTAACGCAGAGCATTCATAGTATCCGAGTGCGCCTAACTCCATTGCCAAACTCTCGGCATACGAATAAGGTATACATACTGGGAATTCATCTGGACTTTCTCTACGATCACTTTTATTCCCCACAAATATGAATGGGGGAATATTTTCACTTGCAGCTATTTCCCAATTATCAAACAAAACGTTAGCTTCATCTAGTGTTTCGTAATCGCTTACACTGAACAGAAAAATAAATGCACGGACACTATCAAAAAGGTGTTCTACGAATTCTCCATCCCTAAATGGCGAAGGTTCGATTAAAATTCCGACATGAACAAGTCCAGTCTCATTCAGTTCCGGTCGAGTACTCAAATCGATGGTGAATCGGTATGCATTCCGAAAAACAACATCACCTGGCATGAACTCGTCTCCGTCCATTGCATTAAAACGAGTGGCCAGTGTGCTCCTCCCTGTGCCTCTTTGCCCTGTGATACAAAACCAAAAACGTTGGCGCCTAGGTTCTCTTCTTGCCCTTTCGTTGCGAAGGGATAAAACACCAAGCGGAATTCCTCTTCGAAGTCTCTCTCGAAGGCTAATCCGACCTTCGCATCTGCATGATACTGCCATATTGGATTATCTTCCACGACGTTACCACCCTTTGATGGTCAAATTTCTATCGTTGCCAACTTCGAAGAAATAAAATTGGATCTCCTTTCCTTTAGAGTAGATGGCTAAGGCTAATTCTAAAGAGCATTTCATTCTTTGTTGTGTGTTACCGGAATCAATAACATGAATTTTGGCGCAAAAGTCATGTTTGGCCATGCTACGCCAAGAAAATTTTAAAATGGCAAACTATAATCAAAAAGATTGTTGCGAAAGGGTTGCAAAATGCATCTTTCCTTCTCTTCCAATCAGAAGAGCAGTAGTAAATGACGTATTTGCTGACTGTTTTTTTTTTATGTCTCTTCTCTTTTTTTCTTGCTAATGTAATCGTACAATGTTGTATTGCTTTTGTGCTCGTGATTATTAAATGTGCTTTTATGTGTCACATTCCTCCTTTTTTGGTATATAATTAATTAGCAATCACACGACATCGGGTAGATGTCAACCCACGGATATTTTAAAGCGAATTTCTTTCAGTTTCGTTTCATATTTTTGGCGCCTAACGTGGGCAGATAGATAATTTGAGTCCAAAATGGATTTTACACCTCTAAAAGCACAAAGAAAGGCATTACGGACATCGTTTATGTGTTCGGCGAAACAAATCGATGATGAGTCCAAGAAAGAAAATCCAGACACTAAACAACATTTTGTTTTGAAGGCGCAGTTAAATGATAAATTTCAGCGTCTGGAAGAGTGCCAGTCTGAAATCAGTGTTCAGATATTCAAAGATGAAAATGTTGTACAGACTGATTTGAGACTGATTTTTTGAGTGCAGAAAAATATCGAGACCGATATACCGAACTGTGCAAAAAAATTGATCAACTGTCGCTAAAAGAGACAACAGAAATAGTATCGCCACAACGCACATTTAAACTTCCAAAGATTGAACTAAAGAAGTTTAGTGAAGATTCCAAGGAATATCTTACGTTCTGGTCTCAGTTTCGTAAGATTGACGAGGACAGTTCTATGCCGTCTGAGGATAAGTTCCAATATTTTCTGCAAGCAATAGTTCCAAAATCGAAAGCTGCCCGAGTGATCGAGAGTTTTCCGGCTACAGCGGATAACTACCCGAAAGCGATTGCCCAGCTCAAAAACAGGTTTGGACGAAAGGATCTCTTGGTTGAAATTTACGTGCGGGACTTATTATCCATGGTTATGAAAAATGCTATATCTGACCGTGCGACGGCAGATCTTCCTGCCTTTTATGACGAACTCGAGTCAAAAATTAGAGCCCTGGAGAGTTTAGGTCGAACTCAGGAGAAATATGATGATTTTCTGAGCCCACTAGTGGAGTCCTGCCTGCCCGAAGAAATTCCCATCGAATGGGAAAGACACAGGAATTTGAACGAGGCTTCTGAAGGAACACGATCCCTGGAACAATTACTTAATTTCCTAAACAAAGAAGTGAGGGGAGAGTAACTCATCGAACTTGCCAGATCTGGTTTTGCTTCTGGTTCGCAGAGAAAATGGGGTATGTGCCCAAACCCTGTTCTGGATTATGGAACTGCTTCCTTATTGGTAAAAACATTTCATAAAAACGCCCCTGGTAAACGAAATTTACTTTGTATTTTTTGCGGTAAAAAACACTTCTCCAAGGACTGTTTTGAAGCTAGAACTATACCTTTAGAAGATAAAAAGAACATTTTGTTAAACAAAAAAGCTTGTTTTGCCTATTTCACTATTGGTCATTTTGCTAAATTTTGTAAAGTTAAGAATCAATGTGTATACTGTAAAAAAACCCCATCATCATTTAATGTGTGCTAATCCTACAGAAAATACTGTTAGGAGTAAATCTACTGTAATAGAAACTAATTCATTGCCTAATAACTGTAATGTAGTTATTGTATATTTAATGTCGTTATTTGTGAAAATACAAGCGGACGGTAAATCAATTACGTTTAGAGCTTTGATTGATAGCGGGTCTCAGTATTCTTATATATCTAAACAAGTAATAGAAAACTTAGGTATTAAATCAAATAAGAAAATAAAAATGCAACATATGTATGTTGTTAGGAGGAAAGAAAAGAAAGTCAATTTCATGATATGTTAGAATTAAAAGTTTCATCACTCGATGATTCATTTTAACTGATCTCAACCTTATAAACCAACTAAAGCAAAAGGGGATTATTTTAGCTGACTTGAGAAATAGCGATTGCGAAATCAACTTATTACTGGGTGCAGATGTAATGGAAAGATTGTTTATGAATGAATCTGTCCAAATTGACACCGGTTTGTTTATAATTAATACGCGGTTAGGAAATGTAACAGGTAGAGTGAATTTATGTAAAGGGGTAATGTAAACTACGATATAACCTTGAGTGCTCTTTCTTTGTATGTTCAAATTTCTTCTAAGCGAATTATGGGTTTTGAAACTATTGGAATTAATGACCCTATTGAGAAAATAAATAAAAGTAAAGAGCAGTTGAAAGCCTTAGAGTATTTTCAAAACAATATGAAAATTTTATCGGATTGCAGATACGAAGTTAGTTTACCCTTTAGAGAAAACGCGAGTGAACAGCTTTCGAATAATCAGCTGGCCTTGAAGAGGCATAAATGATTGTGTGAATGCACTAAACAAATGGGTCTTTTCGATGATTACCAAGTGGTATTTAATGAGTGGAAGATTTAAAAATAATAGAAAAGGCTGGGAGTAAACAAAAAAACTTATTTTTTGCCGCATCGCCCGGTGATTAAGAATGATAGTATTACTACAAAAATTATACCAGTTTTTGACGCGTCCGCTCGGAAAAGCGGGTAAAATTTGAATCAATTATTGTACCAAGGTTCAAATTTGATTGAACAAATACCAGATATTATAGATAGGTTTAGAAGTTACTCTATTGGAATTTCGCAGACATGGAAAAGGCTTTCCTTCAATTAGGGATTGCTCCAGAGCATCGAGATTTTTTGTGATCCCTAGATTAGAATGAATGGCATGCAGTATTGATGCCAGATTAGCCCATTCTGTGCAACTTGCCCTTAATATTACTAACATAGAAACAATATTTTGGAGTGATTCTATGGTAGCTTTGCTTTGGTTGAGGTATAAAAGGGAATGGTCAATTTTCGTTGCAAATAGAATTAAAGAAATAAAAATCCTTTTTCCTAGAAGTGATTGGCGTCATGTACCCCGAAATATGAATCCTGCCGATCTTATTTTTCGGGAGTGTTCCCCCAATCGTTTGATTGAATCAAGTTGGTGGAAAGGTCCTTCTTGGTTACGGCCCTCCCATACTTGGCCTGTAAAAGAATTAATTAATTGTGAAACTTCCGAAATTTTTTTAGAAAGAAGAAAGGTCAGATTATTCAATTTAATCTTGTCGGAAATAGAAATACCTTGGTATGCTAAGAAATTTTCAAAATTTCATTCTATTATTCGATTAGTAGCATGGGTCTTAAGATTTATCAATAATGAAAAGAGAAACTTAGATACAAATTTATCCTTAGATGAGATAAAGAAAGCCGAGATCCGACTTATTCAATGTATACAAATTCTGAATTTTCCTGATTTGAAATCGATATCAAATTTATGTGTTTTTAAAGATGAGGAAGGTATAATTCAAGTAAAAACCCGAATTACGGAACGCATAGATACTCCTAACTTTTTACCACCTATTCTCTTGCCTGGCGATTGTATTTTCAAAAAACGACTTATTGAACATTTTCATATTGAAAATTACCATGCTGGAAATTCATTTTCAAAAAACGACTTATTGAACATTTTCATATTGAAAATTACCATGCTGGAACGCAGTTGCTTCTAAGCTTAATTAGAGAGAAATATTGGATATTAGATGGAAGACGAACAGTTCGAAAAGTATGGAATAATAGTGTCAAGTGCCGTCGATTTAAAAGTAAATCATTTATTGCTGAACCATCTTTCTTACCTGCTGACCGTGTTAAAGATGCAGCAGTATTTGAAGTGGTTGGTGTGGGCTTAGCTGGTCCTATGTACTTAAAGCGAGGTGATAAGTCTTGGATTATAATCTATACATGTGCCCTTATTTGAGCAGTGCATTTTGAACTAGTTTCTTCTTACTACTGATTCATTTTTGTTATCATTTCGACGTTTTGTAGCCAGAAGAGGTAGACCTTGAGTAGTATATTCCGATAACGGAACAAATTTCTGAGGTGCTTACAACGAGTTAGTGGCTGTCGATTGGAATTAAATTTCACGGTATGCTGAAGTACAACATATAACCTGGAAGATTATTCCTCCTACTGCAGCTTGGTGGGGTGGCTTTTGGGAATTGGCTTGCTAAATGCATCTTTCCTTCTCCAGTTCGAAGAGCAGTAGTAAATGACGTAATTGCTGACTTTTTTTTTCAATGTGTCTTCTATTCTTTCTTGCTTACGTGATCGTACAATGTTGTATTGCTTTTGTGCTCGTGGTTATTAAATGTGCTTTTATGTGTCACATGCCTCCTTTTTTGGTATATAATTAATCAGCAATCACACGACATCGGGCAGATGTCAACCCACTGATATTTTGAAGCGAATTTCTGTTAGGTTTCATTTCAAAGATGGAATTCTTCGCCATATATCTGAGAGAGAAAAAAAAAAGAACTAAGAAGGATTTTTTTTTTTTAATGTTTATAGCTTCTGCTAGATTTCTTTGGCTTAAATGGTTATTGAACAAAGAATTCAACTCAAAAATCCAGAAAACAAGCTAATTCAAATACAATACTTCGAAAATTAGATGAAATTGATAAATTAGATGAAACTACTGGTTAAAAACAAACTATTTGATGTCCAAATTTTCATAGAGGACAATTTAGAGTCCATAGTGTTAGAGATAGTAGATAGCACGGATGAAAAATTTTAAATGATCTTCTCAAAGGAAATAACATAATTATCATTTATTCCATTTATTTCCCATGTATGGCTTAGTAAGGATGAAATTTTTTCGTTATAATAAATCCATAAACTACAAAAATAGTACACGGTTCATTACAATATGAAAAAAGGGGATTATGTCTAATGCTGAAGAGTTTAGCTGACTGTTACAAAGAAAAGACTAAGGAACACAACAGTACAAACATCTATATTTTCCTCGGACAGTGACATCATAATTTTTTTTTTCATATAAAACGCGTTATCAGATATCGCGTTTGTGGATTAAGTGGAATTCAGTATAAAAGCATTTATAATTAGATAAAAGAAAATAATGTTTAACATTGACAAATTAATATATAATGATATATAATAATATCTAATATTGGTTATAAAGTACACTATTCATTATATGCGAAAGGGTTAATTTCCGAACTTAATTTAATAAAAATTTAATGATTCTTCAAACTTTCCAGTTGTTGTTTTTAAATCTGAATTTTTAAAGAAAAACAGCAGCAAACAGCTTGCAAAACAGCATGAATTTTCAGAATTCATTATTCCGAAACTATAAAAATTTCATGAATGTATATTTATTTTTAAATTCGGCCGGGTTCTGTAAAGTTTATGCAATTTTTATATAAACGCAAATTTGTTGAAATCTACAGATGATTACAAAAGCTTTTGCCGAATTCTTTAATTACATAGATAAAATAAATTAACAAATAATTTAAAAAGAATTTAATTCAGTTTATAATTGTAGTTTTGAGAATTAATAGTAAAATTAATTATATGTTTGCTGTAGAAACTAACGAAGTCAGCTCCCAAATTTTGAAATTTTTTTGACCCGAATTTAATAAATTATGAATATACAGTTTTAATTTCAACTTTTGTTGTTATTTGGCACTTGTAATAGACGAGCCCGCTGACTAAGTCAGCGATTTAAGCCGAGTTTGTGCAGTAGTTACTGAGGGTATAGGCCTCTGAGTATTCGAAGACAGAAGTTTGACTTCTATCTCATATGAAGATGACACTCACACACTGGCTTGCAATGCCCTTTTTTACTGAGGAGAAGGGACTCTTTCGCACACCTCACGGATATAACACAAGGTAAAGAACAACTATGCCTGCACCTGGACTCGAACCCGTGACGTCTAGATGAAGGGAAGACGCATTACCCTTAGGCCCGCAAGTCGGCCTTTCGAATTTTAAATACATAATGCATTGATTTGAATGCAATCTTAGTTCATTCCACGGCAACACCAGCTTCAAAGTGTGAATTACCCCTCCAACAGCTAAATTCAAAGAATTTTCTCCCACCCGCAGTGTAAGACTTTTTAGTGACGAACAAGGGGTGAAGGAATGTAGGGAGTGGACGAAAGGACACAGGGTGAAGAAGGACGGCAAACCCCTGGACGCTACCGAGGAAAAAGGGTATCGAGAACTATAATGATAATTTATTTAATATCCTTGTTTTATATGTGTGTATTATAGAGAATACTATTTTAATTAAGATATTACAAATAAACGAAAGGCCGGGATAGTTTGGTTGATAGAGCGTTGGACTCGCATCCCTTGGGTAGTTAGTTAGAGTCCCGCCAGCAGAAGACCCTCCATGTATTAGGTGGCTGGTGAAGGTATAAATTTGTCAAGGTCACAAAGTCCTCCAAGGCGAGACAATACACGAGGAGTCCTGATTCAATGGGGATCTTTATCTGATTCAGATCTAAATTCTGATCTGAGGAGGAATGAATCAAATGTATGAATGAAGTCTGCCCCGTAAACTGGGTTGTGACGAATGAGTAGCTAAATCGTACTCTTGGTCTTAAATGGCGCTACTGAAACATGAAACGATAAAAATCGCTGATTATGTCACCGGGCTTATCTGTGACGAGTGCCATAAGAAACAACAACAAATAAACGATGTACATAAATCCCATTTAGTCATTGATTTTGGGTAGCTTTAAGCATCTATATTTTCAAGATGTTACAAGGGGTGTGCAACTTGCGTCACGTCTTATGCTGTGCATGCAAGGGTGCTTATTATTAATTAAATTTGAAAATTCACTCGCATAATATGGTTACTGGCTAGAACACTATAATGAGAGAATATGAATGAAAATCTAACAAAAAAACCCAGAATTAAATATGAAAAAAAGCCGTTTTCTTTCTCTTTTTTTACATTATATTTGAGTTTGTTACGGCGAATGATGTGATAATCTTATCATTACTTTTCATAGAGACCTCAAATCTCATTGAAGCTTGAATCTTACTACGGCATAGGCACAAGAAAAGGTCAAATCTTTCAACTCATAGTTTATTTCATAGTTGATTAAAATACGCTTACCACGCATCACTTCTTTTCTTTAATAATTGATAATAAGCATGTCATTTGTAGTACTCTCATTAATCCCATTGTAATTTTAACCTATTGGTGGTTAAGTATATGTACGAATATACAACATATCCAATGAAGAATGGTGCCACAATAATTTCACACAAAGCTCGAAATACTCTAGAGTCGGCCCTGTTCCAAGAATGCTTATAAGAATGTTGTTTAGGGAATGCTCATAAGGTTATTTTGGCTCTTTCTCTGGTGCTTGGAAATACACCTTTCAAGAAATAGGTAAAAAAAAGGATGTTTTCATCAAAATGTAATAATATATAATTAAAAAATGTTAATACAATTAAAAAATGTTTAATAAGTACCACTAATGTAGCTGCCAATTAATGTGATTATTTTAGGGCTTGATTTTTGAATAACATTAATGGATCAATGATAATAAAAACCGCATTTGGGAAATCAACTACATTTTATCATATAAAAAAAAACTTTTGACTCAAGTCTGTTTAGGATTTATTTCAAAAACACCAATTAAAAATGTATTAGTTGTTACTTATCTATTTGAAGGCTCTCTTATATATAATTTATACTTGTATTGTTTTTTAAAGATTTGCTAAATTAATCTGCTGGATTTAAAAATATCAAGTATTTGACTTATTGGAGTATTTTCCAACTCATTCGAATATTGTCGGAAAAGCAAATATATATTGCTTAATACCTCACTAAAAACTCAAAGTTATTTAAACTTTTACAAAGAGGAGATTGGGAAATTTTCGTTTCAATTGCATTGAACGTTGAAATAATAATTAGATAAACTTTCATGCTTCTTAAGAATTTCAATTTGTCATGAACACTCAAATCCTTACATATTATTCTTTTATTTATTTATTTAGTTTATCTTTTCTTTTTAGCCATAATTCTTTCTTTCATAATTCTGTTACAAGTGACAACGGTTTGAGATTGTTGAACAAACTTCCAGTCATACCAACCAGACCTAAATCGCTGTAGGTCTGACCGAAAATCAGTATGAAATACGACATTCAAAAGTTCTTCAAACCGTTTCTAATTGCTTTTAGTCAGTTTTGAACCTCTTGTAGCTGCTTTGCAATGACGTGTGTGTGTACGCATCATTCAGTTGCTTTTAGACGTAGAATTTAGACAGTATTAAAGAGTGAAATCCGTTATTTCATAGAATAACTAGGTTTCATAAAATCACTACCCTTTTCCTTATTATTTATCGATTAATCATCCGCAATAGGGATAAAAGTATTTTTCGAGAGATTTTACCTATTTATGATCAATAAATTTATAAAATAACTTTGAGATTGCTTATTTTTCTCTTAAATGGTCTATCATTAGTAATTTCATAGAATAACTAGGTAAAGTATAAAATTTTTCATCTATTACATACTTTAACTGACTTGTCTAGTTATTTCATGAAATACCTAGTTATATGATCGCATTAAGCGACGTTCATTTTAATGAAATAAAAATTCACCCAGAAATTTATTCATCCACTTTAATCAATAGAAATTCATCCATCCATTGTAATCAAAAGAGATTGATCCATCCATTGTAATCAAAAGAAATCCAAACTTCCAATATAATCCAAAAAAATTCATCCATCCATTGTAATAAAAAGAAATTAATTCATCCAATGTAATCAAAAGAAAATCATCCAGAAATTCAAACGTTCACTGTAATAAAAAGAAATTCATCATTTCATCTAGAGAGCAAATTTTATTAAATTTAGGAAAGTAGGATATTTAACTAGAGATTATAAATGTAGGGCCACGTTTCAAACCAAATCAAAGTATTTACTTCGTTTCATATGCTGGTTTGAGTGTCAAGTATGTAATATAACTAAAAAGCAAAGGAAAACAGGAAAAGGTCAGAATGAGCACAGAAAAAAAAACCCTAATGAGTATTATAACCTGCAGCAAATGATGTAAATAACATTTGAATATCTTAATAAATTTTCAGAACTAGACTATTAGTTATTGAATCAATCTACTTTCTTACGTAAACCTTATATCTACGTTTTTCATGGGAAAAAGGCTTGAAAAAAGATATCAAATAAAGAAGGCAGAGATATTTATAGAAAAATCATCGTCTTCAATTTAAAAAATATATATAAAAATTATGAATTCATCGACCTCTCGAGACTGATTGTTACACTCCATAAAAATCAACAAACTTCTAAAAATATAAATAGCAATAGAATAATTTAATTAAATAAATACTAAAATGTCCATCATTATAGTATAATATTTGTACAAAAAAGTAATTAATAGGAAAAATGTCTTATTTTGATTTTTTTATGAAATATCATTATTATATCCCATAATTAATCGTATGTCAAGATTTTCCTAAAGAAATGTCGATATTGTTACCGAAATTGCCTGGTTAATATACGGAGCTACGTTTATTCCACAACAAAACATGAAAAACAGGTTGCAAAACGCAGCCGAAGTGTGTCCAAAGGCAGCTCTTGTAGAAATTAACAAAGTTCCTTGAGCAATCTACAGCAACGGCTCAATAGCACTAGATGCACCATCTCGCAATGCGATAACACTCCAAAAGAAAAACGGACTCCCGTGTGAACGCCTCCGCTTATATAGTTATCGTGATAGGATATGGAATTTTTTAGAAGAATTTCGAATCTTGGTTCCATTTGAAATATTTTCTTGGATCTTCCTTTTTGCCGCCAAGTCAGGAAGCTGTTGTCTTGTCCTAAAAGCCGAGCAGTGATCTGACAACCTTTCAACATTCATTAAGATGTAAATTTCGCTTCCTTATTCTGAGGTTAACTACATAGGAAAGCGATGTTGCAAATTTATAATGACATTTTGCTTTCAGCTTAATAACCATTAGCCAGTAACGATTCGACAGACTCATTACCGGAATTGTTTATTGCATAGATTATTTAAAAAGAGGCATTTTGAACTAAAATTATAAGGGATCATCATCCAAGGATGAAAAATAAAATAGAAAGGCTGTAATTATAGGGGAATTCTAGAAAAAGAATTTTTTTATATGGGATGGCCGTAGATAATTAAAAATAAAAATTTAACCTTTGGTTGCTTCACTTTTTTTTCCATCAAAGCATTAAAACGAAATGCGTAAATTAATATTCAAACCAGTTTTAATGCAGAATTTTAAATTCAAATTCAGAATATTTTTAAAGCATCAATAGTTAATTTTTACATTTTAATTTGCCCAAATTCCGAAGTCATTTATTTAATCTCTCCTAGATTTTATGTCCGTTATTCAAGAAAAAAGTTTTTTCTGAATAATATTGATCTCCATATACACTATCTGATAAAAATTATTGAACAAGTTTTTATTGGTATTTACGCATCTTTTCGAATTTTTTCAGAAAAAAAGGACAATCTGCACCTGAATGTCAACAATATTAAAAATATGCGTAAAATCCTATTTTTCAGAAAAGATATGAATTCATATGTCAGTCATGATGGCGTTAGGTGACAGACCAGAAACTGCTGAAGAAACAGAGGGATTCACTCAATTTCAAGAAAAGTTGACAATGTTTACAATTTTTATTAATTATTCATTTCTCATATTCAATATCTACACACATTTTCGTAAAAGTAGCACGTAATTTCAAGAAGATTTGAAAGATTTATTAATTACAGATTTTTTTTTTTTTGTGTGTGTGTGTGTGTGTGTTGACAGCTGATAGTTTATGGTTAGTAAAAATGGAGAGCTACTCTGTAGAACAACGTGTTAACGCAAAATTTGAATTACGTGCAAAAACACAAGTTTTTTTCCCTTCAAATTGTTACATTTTTATTTAATCGTAAAATACACAGTATAGGATTATATATGGAATAATACATAGGACAATGGCCTCCATGGCTTTGCTGGCACATACGAACTCTTTTATAGAAACTTTCCATAACCATTTTGCATAAATGTAATTGAATTTCGTTGATGCAGCGTTGAATTTCCTCCTTCAATACAAGCATTCTTGTAGGCTTGTTTCACATAGATCTTTGACTCCGAATAACCTCATAAAAAAACCAATGGTGTTAAGCCACATTTCTAGGGGACCATTTTTCTGATATTTCATAAATTTTTGAACTGTGACCATATGACTTTCATTATATTTGAAATATTGTTCAACAATGAGAACACTATCTTGTAATGCTCCATTTTTACTAACCCTAAACTATCAGCTATCGAATGGTGACAAATTCAAATCTTGCGTTCATTTTGGGACACACTTTATATACTTTCAACATTTTAGGAACATTCTAATATTTCTGGCATATAAATTTTAACTTTGTATGTGCAAAACGTTTACAAATTTTCTCCTTCAACGCCAGATATATAAAACAAGTCATATAAATAAAATTCCAGTAAACTGATGAGGTGAGAAAAAATGAATGGGAATAAGTAGCATTTGAACTTTGATCTCAGAATGGTATAATGAGCAGAGAAACCAACTTCAGTCTACTATTAAATATTCATTCACAACGTCTTCTGGATACAAATTGCTGCAGAAAAATTCTGTAAAAGAATGAATACAATAAATAAATAAATAAAATAACAGCTCTTAACTTTGATCTCCGGATATTAAGCACGTGACCTTTGAAATTACTTTTCTCAGCCTATTTCCGAAGTTTAAAGAAAAGAAATGAAAGTCAAAGTATTTGGAAGCAAAAGGTTAAATTATCCATTCATTTATCGCTAAATCACCAATTTATAATCGTTAGCTTGAACTTAGATTTCAAATATGTCAGAATTATCCGATCAAAAGTTGAATAACCGCTCAATAATATGGGATGAATGACGTTGTTCGAAAAATAGTAAACTTTCCCATGTACGGTAAACTTTTACATATGTCATTAGCATATGACACACAAAATAAAATCACCTACCACAAAATTAACTTTCCATGCAAAAATGGCATTCGTTTATTTGAATTTTAAAATTATACCTAATTTAAACAAACTTAAATTATTGTAATTTTGAGGAAAGGAGGAAATGAAACAAAAGTGACTTAGAAAATAAAATTAAATTTATGTTTAATAGATTTTCAATTAAATAATTATGTACCTTGACATTTTAATATCTGGTTCTTCAGCAAAATATTTTTAAGCTTCAAAGTTCGATAATTACATAACTCGCATTATTATAAAAGTCTTACGATATTTTATTCATCGTACTAAATATATATACTATATATTCATCGTACTATATATATATAGTATATATAATAGAATCCTTCAGCATTGTAATCTTATGTGTACCACAGAATATTTTTTTATATATAATTTATTCAGTATTTCAAAGGATTATTCAATAAAAATTTCCTTGATTCATCATAAAATTCCATTTTACCTTCAAAAATATTTAAACGTGGTAAATAATATTTTATTCTATTTCTGTCAATAAATGTACTTATGAAAATAAAATTGAAATTTTATACATTCTTTAAACTTATTTTTCACAGTCTAACGTTTCAATCTTTTGTGATCAAACCTCATCGAGTTATAGAGCTTCGAATATCATTAATTTAGACAAGCAATAATTCATTACTTTAGACAATCGGGGAAAGTCTAAGTGCTGATTGACTTTCTTTCTATAAGTCGGTCAATAGGTAGGTCTAAAATTGCGTGTCTACATAATGGAGGCATTCATATTTTCGGAACACAATAAATTTTAATTACAAAAGAATGGAAATCTTTTATTTAGTGTCTGAAAAATATTTTATTAAATATGATTTACACAACAGAGGAGCTGTATAAAAATTTAAAATTCGCTCTTCATCAGAACATTTATTGATTAAAACTACATAAATATAATTATCTACTTCATTTAGTCCATTTTCTTAGCAGATGTACATCTAATACTAAAGGTTTACAAATTAGTTGTTGCTTATCAGAGTTCAGGGGATACCATGTATATATTGAACTATTGGTGCCTTAAATAAAATTGAATTATTGAATTCACAATATAGCTATTTTTTAACATTATAGAAAACTTTTATCACATTCATTTTCTTTAGAAAATATCACATTATATTTATTCCATTTCATACAAACTGAACATTACATCTTCCTAAGTTTAGTTTTCCTTAACAGTTAATCTTTCAATTTGTGCTTTTGTCAAAGCGATGACAATGTGCTGATAAAAACTAATTTTTCCCACGCTCTCATAAAGTGTTCGTGCAGGCTAAATTTTACTTTCATTTTGTGCGAAATAAATTGTTGAAAAATATTATTAAAATATTTTTTTAAAATTCAATAAAAATATTAATTTAATTTATAAGTTAAAATATTATTATCATCGAAAAATTGAACTTTACTATGATGTAAAAATCATTATTGTGCAATAATATTTTCGGAAGTTATCTTGGGAAAATGTCAAAATTTCACTTAATTTTTAATTAATTAAAATTTTAAAAAAATCGTTGAGATGCATATTTCCAGAAAGAATTTTCCACTCTCCAAATTATGCATGGGCCAAGTTTGATATTCTTGACCAAACAGTCTGGCTTGTAGAGAGCCAACACACACACACACATATACATTTCCATTATTAGTAGAGATTTAAAACTATGATAATTTTAGCTTGAGACAATGGAGCTTTGGACTTTAAAAAAAATGTGCAGTATAGAATGGTAAATAATTTCAATGTTTCTCAAAAAGTAATACCTTTCTTCCTTTGGGACAATCTCATTGTAGAATAAGATAGCTCTTCCACAAGTTTTATAATTCGAAAGTTAAAAGAGCTTCAACTTCATCGTGACCTTTGCTTTCATTATAGCGGATTTTATCAAATCATCTAGTTCTTTATTCTTTATTTCTCAATCAATTCTGAGACTTTTCCATCTTCCATGCCAGAAAATTATTTGTTATTAATTTTCTTCTCTTGCAGAGAGCCATGTATGAACGAAATTCCTTCTAACAAAATAAATTGATACAATAAAGTATATATAAATGAAAAATTGAAATTCGTAATGTAAATTCGCCCTCTGCAAGAGTTTGCTGTATTATACTGTGAACAAATAGTTATTCATTGGTTTTCATGTTCCTTTTTTTCAGGTTGTAATTATAAAATAAAAAAAATCTATTACCAAAAAAATATTGTAAAATGTGTGCGGGTGATGTTTCTCTATATTTTTTTTATCTATCAATTTCCATATGCATGATGAATTTCAATTGAAATCTCATCTTGTGTATATTCAATTAAGTGTATTGTAACCTTCAAAACTGTTTTTGAATTTTTTTTGCAGCAAAGAAACGAGCAAAAAGAAAAGTAATCTAAAGATGGTAAAAGTCTCATTATGAATTGCTGAAAAATTTCAGGAATGCTTTATAAAATTTCATAATATTTTATAAAACAGTTGTAGATTTTAATTGATATTTTTATTTAAATTTTTATTGAGAATATGATTTTTCCAAACTAATATGATTAAGTGATATCGGAAAACATATTTCAGTTTGAATTGCTCAATCTAAATTGCTAAAGAAAAATAACAATCCTGTTTGTGACACAATCTATAAAATAAAATCAATAAAAAAGTTATTTAAATAAATAAAAAATTACTCTAATCCTTCCAAAACATTTAAAAAAAGAACGGTGAACATTTTACGAAGGAGCTAGGAAATGTGAGACCATTATGGAATATACGGAATCATTTAGGGAATATATAATTATTTTAACTAAATTCTAAACTCTTAAATAAAAGTTAAATAATTTAGAGAATTTCAAAAAAAATGTTAATAAAAAACATGAGAACGAATCTTTATATATAAATTGTCTCTGTTTCGATTAAAAAGAATTTAAGCTTTAAAATAACTAAAAAAAATACTGAACTCCTGTAAAAAAAATTATGAATTTCACAAAGAAAATGATTCCTTCATAATAAAAAGCAACCAGAATTAATTATTAGTCACGAGAAAATTTCACCACTTTGTTCTTTAAATCACTTCTCAAAAACTTTAATGCTGAAATCTAAAATTACACTTTCAATCACCTTCAATTCTATTGTAACAGGATTAGTGATGACTAATTCTGCATAAACTCAGCCAACCGTTAAACAAAAAAGGAAAATGCTCCTGAGGAAAAAAAAAACGATCTTGAAAATGGAATAAGTAAAAGAACACAATAACTTTGTCACTATCTTCAGATAAGCTGTTATTTCCAATCAGCTCTGAGGCCAGTTTCTTTGGAAAGTCTACATCATCACCAACAATGTGATGAGCCTATTCTCAGTCGTAAAATGCTTTCTGCCCTAATTCTTTTCTATTTGAAGTGAAAATACAATATGGGAATAGATAATCTCTTTCTTAAATATAAATAGATTTGTCGATATAAATTCTCGTGAGTTCAAAATTTAGCAATAGTTTTCAATTGCTATTTCTATTTCTATAGATAAGAATGCATTTTGAATACATAATTTTTTTACATAATTATATATGATTGCCTTTGCATTTTTGCTTCGAAAAGAAAAGAAAATTTGAATTATTGTGTTCACTTTTTTTTGTATTAGGTTTCAGATTAAAACAGGTTATCACTTCCTGGTGATGGGAAAGTTCATTTTTCATATTGTAATTTTCTAATCACAGCAGATACTTTTCATGCCATACTCGCAAATTGTTCTTTCCTGTTTCCTTACTTTGATTATATTTGCGAAAAAGGTTTATAAGTTAATTCAGCTTTCACTAGTCACGTGATTTCCTGATTTGACCCACGATGATGATTTCTTTCATTTAAAATGAATTAGTACCACTACAAGAAAATCATGTTCAATCTTGAGTAATGTAATTGCATTTACATACCATTAGGAAACAACACCAGGACTCTTTTGAGAAACTTTCGAGCTCCGATCAGAAGGCGAGGACAACTCTTGATCTATTCCTTTACTAAAATGCCGCACCTCAAAAGCGAGAGGACTTTTGGTCCACGACATTAGATGTAACGTACAAACGTTTCTATAGAAATACGTTGTTTTGTTGTTGTTGTTCTAATAGTAGAATCGGAAATTTTCATAGAAGTTACCTCAAACTGTTTTGCAACTATCCGAATGCTATTTTTCTTCTTCATACACGCGTACAACTAAGTATTCGGTTTTTTCATTTCTAGATTCATCAAAAATTTGATATATTTTTTTTCATACATGAATGATTTTTTAATTCCATTCGTAACAATGTTGATTTTTTTTCTTCTGAAATTTCATATAAAGATATACCCTAACCGAAGAGTCGAACTTATCCTCTGAACCATAATTACGAGATCAAACTCAAAATACCTATTGTGTAGCATCAAAATTGGGACGTTAATATGTCTGAGCAAGGAATAAGCAACTATCAGAATAACTTTATATCTTGTCTAGTCAAGCAATTATCTGAGTTCATTTTGCAAACCTTTCGTGTTTAATATATTTACGAAAAAGTAGTCTTTCAGCTTTTTTTTTCCTTCATATAAATAGATTATAATTTATATTTAGAAATACTGAAAAATTTCTTTAACAACTTTTTAAGAACTAGTTTTTCAATTTTGTGTAAAGGATTTTTTAATTATTTTGAATTGGTTCACTTAGCTCTTGAATTATCAATTGCTAAAAATCTTTACTCATTTCACAGTCCATTTCGATTTGCTATTAAATACGAAATAATAATAATAATTTTATAGTATAATAAATATTTAAATTTAATTCAACAAAAAATTTGGAAATGGAAATATTTTGATTTGTAGTAACGATGAAAATTATTTGAATTTCATTCATCAATGAAAAAAATATTGTTTTAAAATATTCCGAAAAATAAATTAAGAATGCATTAAAATTACTAGAAAAATATACAGCTAAATTGATATCATATTTTTTTTTAAATTTTCAAATGATAATAAGTAATATCTAATCTATAAAACTTTCCAAAATTATCGACAAAAAATACCAAAATTTAACTAAATATTAATTATTTAAAATTTTGATAAAAATTTCGGAAAATAGTCCCGTGATACACACTCCCACTCGCCAAAATTTATATATTCCAAATTTAATGTTCTAAGTCAAACGCTCTGCTCTATAAATCGCTATATTCTCATTTATTATTAGTAGAGATAAGAGTACGTTTAAATTTAAAACCAAATTCCTTATATTTAATTTTTAAAATATTGATTATACCTTCTAAATTAAAAATAGTGTTGCTAATTAAGTCAAGAAAATCTTTACTAATTTTCATTATAAATAAATGTCCAAGTCTAAATTTTGCTTTCAAATTCCTTATTTTACTGTTAGAATTACTTCTTACCATGAGCTATATAATTGGAATACATGAATAATCAAACATTCAACCAATTCTAGCAATCCACTCAACCAAACCTCCAAAGGCAATCATTGTCCTGTTTGCAAACCTATTAAATTACAAATCAATTCCTATTTTGTACAAACCATCCTCTTTGAATAATGGACAGTATTTAAATAGCGACACAAATATTTAAAAAAGGAACTTACTTTTTTAAATAAATGTCAAAAGTGAAAAATGGGAGAAAGTTTTCCTATTCATATTCCCTCTCATCTTAATCACATTTTTAGCACTGAAGAAGAGGTCAGCATCTTCAAGAGCGAGAGGTCAATTCTTGTAGGAAGTGGGTCGTGACCTTCTTCTCTGGGTCCACTCTGGTCTCGAGTTGAGATTTGAATTCCCTACTTTCCATTCTTTGGCCAACCCCCCACCTACTGGTAGCTGTAAACTGACAATCGTCTATATAAAGAGAAAGTGAGGTTAAAAATACATTCGCACTTTCACTTCTGAAGAGAACATTACTCGTCATCCAGCTGATAAGGTACAAGCTGCTGTAGGTCTAGATTGGAACGTTTTTCTTTGAAGAACAGGTGAGTAGAATAGTTTGAAATTATTATTGTTTCATGGATGTTTTGAAATTCTTTGCTTAGTTATTAAAGTTAGATTTTGTGCTAAATGATTTAAAGCAAAGAATTTCTCAAATAATTAATTCTTTCATAAGTTCTATTTGGAATTACACTAATTTATTTAGAGAATCATTCCTAAAGTTTACTCTGAAGAATAGATTAATTGAATCGTTTGAGTAATTTTTTTTTCATAACTGTTATTTGATTATTTGGACTACCAAATTTTATGCTGTGTAGTCTGAAACGAAACATTTTTTTAAGTGTTTGTCTTATTCTAAATGGCAGATTCGAATCCCAAAAATTCATTTATATAGCTTTCTGCGTTTTTGAATTCCTTCAATAGCTTTCCTTCTATCGATTTCGTCCAAATTTTGATAGAAATCTATAAATTTAGTTTTAAGATTACATACCAAAATTTATTGCCCTAAATTTATGTTTTTTGAGTGATTATATATATAAACAGACAGAGAGACTGACAGACATAATTCCAAAAATAGGCTTTTCGAAAACTTCTGAAACGTGGAGATCTTTAGAAACTTGAGGCCGATTATTTTATCTGATGACAATTTCAGCATAGAGCAACAAACGATTCCGATTACATTTACAATATTAATTTCAGTAATAATGAATTCAGAAGGAAAAGTTAATTTAGTATTAAAGAATTGTTACAATTTTCGTTGTCCTATTTAGTAACATTGTGTTATACAACTTAAATCGAACAAATTTTGTAATTTTTCATTCTTACTAAGAATGGAATTAGAAGAAATGTATTTTCGGAGTCATTTCAATAATAAACATCTACCATAAATAATAACAAATAATAAATAACAAAATATAGAATATTAAAGATACTAATGGAAGACGAAATTCACCGAAACCTTTCTTGTGAAGCAGATTAACAAAAATAGTTAATATGTAAAATCTATCAATCAAGTTTATGTTTAAAAGTTAAAGTTTATGTTAAATCAATATCAAGTTTATGTTTAATAAATTTTCTCGCTGAATACCATTGATAAAGGTGGGATCATGTTTGAATTTTTAAAGCCCAATTGAACTTTAAAGAAATTGACTGGACAAATCTTGCAGTCTCATAATTTCTTTTTTCTTATCGACACGGCTTGAACTTTGTGTAGAACTTATATGCGTACAAAATTGAGTTGGTTAATACCATTCTTTTTCGTATTGATCTCCATGGAGTAAATGTTTCATCATATTCCTTTTAACCTAAATTTTAAAAAAATTATTTGATAATGAAAATACCCAATACTTTATACTTACTTCATTTCATACTAAACATATTTAGCAACAAGCTGGTTCGTCGGAAACATTAAGTGTATTTTATGTTAATTATATCTTTTAAGCATGATTTGATGTTGAAGTTCCCCTTACAAAATACTTTTAAGCCTCAAATTATGATAGACATCAACGTTATTTATTTCAATAGTCCTAAACTTGTTCTACTAATTACGTTCACGAACTTTCCTAATAGAAATAAATAAATAAATAATAACTAATAACATAATGGGAAAAATAACTTTTCCATTGTGTCATTAAAAACACGTTTCTCTTGGTATCTTTTAATTATACGTTGTCTTTCACACTACTGAGTCTTCACTTTTTGATTCCGCATATTGAAAAATTAATAAACAGAATCCTTCTTTCTAAGCTTTCAACAAAGGGTGAAAACCACCTGAATAAATATGAAATGATTTAATTTTTTTTAAAACAACGCAATGAATTGTTAAAAACTAAAAGCAGAAGTTGAAAAAAAAATGTTGAAATTTAGGGTGAATGTGCAATTTGATTAAAATAGTATCATTAAAAAATATTTTTATTTTAAATTAGTGTAAAAATACACATACATAAATAGTTTAAGTAGTTTAGTACATAAATAGTGGAAGAAATCAGAAAGTTTCCCAAAATAAGAGAAGCAACCAGAATTTCAATGTGTGTGTGTGTGTGTGTGTGTGTGTGTGTGTGTGTGTGTGTGTGTTGGTCCTCTGCAGGGCAGACTTTTAAATTTGGAGCTACTAAATTCGCATTCGTGCAACTTGGAAAGTTTTATTGCAATTTTAAGTAGAACTTTAATTAATTGAAATTTAAACAAAAGTTTGTTCTTTACCTGCGATTATTTCCGAAAATATTACAGTTTAAAATAATTTTTACATCGCTTCAAAATTTATAAGATTATCTTTCCAATTATACCAGTTTTTTTGCAGCATACTTTTTTCTATCTTTAATCAATTTTTAAAAAAATATTTTTATATTTTAAAACTTTATATTTCAATGTTGAAGTGGAACTCAACCGTTTTCATAGTTGCCTCTTTTATTTCATCTTGGCTTCCATTATTAATGCTCAAAATACGAAGATTTGGCATATTTTTCCATATTAGGTAGGTTTAAAATATGCTTTAACAATTTTTTTTGTAACTTTGTTGTACTTGCAATTAATTTCATATTTAAACAATGGTAAACTTTTTCTTAAATCCACGCATTTTTAAATACTGATATAATTTTATAGATAGAAAATTAGGGAGAAGCAAAATGAGTTATACCTATGAAAATCTTTGTTGCATGAAGTTCCAAAAATATTTTAATGAGAAAGCTAAGAAAATGAAGATAATTATTGTCGATTTATATAAGAAAATTAAAAAAAAAAGATCCAAAGTCCATCTAATGTTGATTCTTTATAATATTTTGAAAGTATTGGAAGTTGCAAGCGTTATACTGAAGGTTTAGAAGATTCCAGTCCATAATCATTTTATAAATGCTGTACACGAAGTGGTGTGTCTTGACAGTGACTGTCAAATTGCAAAAAAGAACTATGTTAGAGACTTTAACCTTTATAATATCAAAACTATAAATTGTCACTAATAATAAAAATCAAACTCCCTTATAAAACTAGGAATGAAATGACGATCGGAAATTATTAGAAACGGATTTAAATATTCTATGACCCTAGACAATGCAATTGATCGATTTAGTTTTACATTTCAACACATTTTTAACTTATTTAAAATGTTTGTTATTTATTATTTATTTCATATTAATTTTGATATCAGTAGCTTTGTTAAAAGGTATATGTTTTATTTATTTATTATAACTCACGACTACGAAGCATGCTAATTTATAACCAGTATTTATTTATCAAATGTTTCTGCACACTGAATATTATGCGAAGTAAACGGAATGAAACAGATGGGTACTTGAAAATTATACTTGACAAAGCGCTGATTTATTCTTATATTTAATAACTAATAGAATTCACTTTTTTTGAAACTTTTCATCTGTATTTTTTGCAAATTCATTTATTTGCCAACTGTACTAATAACAAATTTTTAAATTAATATGATTGCACACCTACCCACCCATCAAAAATCAGCCAAGCGGCCTCGGGCCGTTATTTAATCTTCCTAGTTAAAAATCCGCGCAAAAATTATTGATTTGTTATTTTGAAGAGGCTCTCGATGGTCATCGGGATCATGTAATCGAAATGAGATAGTGAAGATCATAGTAATTGTACTTTAAATGTTTTGAATTAAAAAAAATTGTTACATTGTGATAAATATACTAAAATACTATAAAACTTTTCACGGTAGGCTTAGTTTTAAAATTCATAACTTTGAATCAATAATGTATAAATTGAATTTCTCGTTTAATTAGACAAGTTTCAGTCATCATTTCTACCTGTTTGTTTCAGATTTTTATCCCTAATAATGAGTTTCCAAACTCATTAAATTAAGGGAACAAAAAACCCCATTTGATGAAGGAGCGATCATGTTCTTTTGTTTATTATGTTATTCGGTTTGTTTGGATTCGTAAACCATGTGAAAAATGAAACACATATTCTTTTTTTACAATGATTCATAGAGCATATTGGAAATGAAATACATATTCTTTTATTTATTTTTCTACTGCTGCGCTTAAAAAATAAATTTCTTATTACTTTTTTTTTATTGTAATGAATTATGCATCTCATTTAAATACATGTTGTTCATGCTGTTTTTTCTGTGATTCATCATCTATAGAAACAATGAAATGCATGTCTTCTACACCATCTTTTTTTTCAGCGGCTTTTAAGCCATGTTAAAAATGAAGTTCGTTACTGTGTCCATCGCCATTTTGCTAATAATTGCCTTGCTCGGCCAACAGACGGAAGCGGGGAAAATGAAAAAATTTCTGGCTGCTCTGCTCATCGCAAAATCATTGAAACCTAGGTTCATACCAGTTCCCATTCCTCTGCCTTTCAAACTCAAGATCAATAAAGGCGAAAGAATAGAACCTTATCCGTAAGTATCACTTCCTGTCTCCAGATGCAAATATTGTTGTATCCAGGCCAAATTAAAAGAAAACCAACAGTAAAGGTTACCAACTGTTTGTTTTAAGATGCTGATGTTTCTTCTGTATTCTGCTTGGAAAAGTGTAAAAATGCAAATTATTTTTTTATTAGTTAAAATTTTATTGAAATTTAAAAAAAACAGCTCATAAGTGCACATTCCTACTGTCCAAGGTATGTATTTGCTAAATTTTGTTACTCTTAGTAAAACGGTACAGCAAATAGAGTGCCAAAACAGACACATTCATCTTTATTAGTAGTAGAGATAGAGATAGAGATAGAGATTTGTGATGGAAATCTTTTAACTACATTTTAGTAATAACAAGCTTAGACTTATTAATCAACCGAACTATCACAGCATTCAGTTTTACATGGTTCCTATTTTTGTCTAATAAATATTGTATTATATTACCAGTACGCTTTAATCGCATTTTTATTTTTTTATTTATCATATGCATATTAAATGCAACATGTTTTTGTTAGAACCAATATATATATATATATATAAAATATTTAAAGAAATGCCTGTCTATTCAGATACTTTCCTCATCATACCAACGCGACGTAAAAATACGATGTCCATTACAAAATAGACTTGACATAACTTCCAAATCGGACGTTAATCTTACTATACTAAACTAATCATTGCCATCAACAACTCAAACCAATCAATCTATTTAGGGAAATGTAAGCTCATATATGATGAATGTCAATTACCTCAAACGTCATTTTAAATTTAAAAAATTTCAAAAACGGACTTCCTCCCAATTTAAAGAGCAAATTGCATGGTAAAAAAGTAATTTATATATATATATATATATATATATATATATAAAGTACAACCACAGTACCAGTATCAAAATTAGATTTAAAAAAAGCTTAACAGAAAAGAACCTATCAACTTTCATAAACTTAGCTCTCCGCAATCTGTGCGAACATTGTCTCAAATTAATAGAATTACATCCATTGCTCTGGACAACAAATTTACTGTAAATAATTGCTGTACCATGGGAATGAATGCTCTATGAATGAAAGAAGGAATGAAAAATTTCATTCTTTTTCTTAATTTCCCACGCTACTGTTATCATGTAAGCAAATTTAATAATTAATCATTTTTATTCGTGACTGTTTCCTGTTTTTTGGACTAAAGAATTTCTCAACTTTTCCATTCATTATTCAAAGCATCAATCAAAGAATGAATATTTAGGTGTTTTTAAAACTGAATACGTGAGTTTTAATAAACTTTGTTTTTAAATTGCTTTAAATTACTGAAAGACTGTGATCTTTAAGACTGAGAAATTAGATTTCTTAACGTCTTTCATTAAATCGTGATAGAAAATAATCGGAAATATATTTTTAGCAAAAAGAATTCTGTAGAATTGGTTTCAGTCCTTACCAAGTAATGCTTACTTTTGATATTTGACACTCAGTTTCTGACTGAGTCACTTGAACGATAAAATTATGATTTTTCAGTGTTAATGTTTGAATATATTTTGATTCCAATTTTAATCAAAATGGATACACTGAACAATTATTCAATAAAAGACAAATTTTCTCAACTGAATATGCGGAAAATTAAATGTACACAAGAATTTAAAGTAATTTTTTTCAATAAGTACAAATTTCTATCTTTTGATTACCTTTTTTTATTCCCAAAATCAAAAGACGTCTCTGATTTCGTTAGGAAACTATAATCAAATTATATTATGTGTGTTATTCTTTGTCTCATTATTATTTCAATAGCACAATAATTATAGAAACTGATAGATGACATCGTGACTTATCCAGTTGTTAACCCCTCCGCGTGCCCTATAGCAATACGAAATTTAGGTCCAAGCGGTAGGAGATGACGCACGGTTAACAGACCAAAGTGATACATTTTAATTGCTTCCATGTAAACTCCCACTTACGATCCATGTAAACTTAAGATTAATTAATTAATAATTTCTTAGTTTTTAATAGCTAAAGTGTTATTAAAAGACTTCAGTTTGTGTTCAACCTTATAAATCTGTATCAATTTTACAATTTTTAGTCCATTTTAAAAATGTTATATATTTAAAAAATTGTATTTAAATAATAATTATTATTATTATTTTAGTTTTCTGTCTTGTGTGAGTGAAATTTTGCAACAGATTTCAAATTAACTTCTCAATGAGTTAACTCTGTGGCATGGCATCTGTCGCTAATGAAAACTTATAATCGCTTGCAACGCCTATACCCAAAAGATAAGAAATCGAGTTGCTAATGTATTTTCATTAATTCTGAACTACATTTAAATTTTCAAGTCTCCAGCTAATACGGAAGTTAATTTTAAATAGATTAAAATGATATAATAATATAATTTGCATTAAACAGACACAGCAGAAAGGGAATTGATAAAATAACAAAATAGGTATCAAAATAGGAATAACAAAATAGGTATCAATAATCACATTTTCATGAATCAATGATCACACTTTCAATGTTTTCCTAATAGTACCGCAGAAAACTTTTGAAAAGAGGATGCAAGATTAAATGCAATTCTCATCATTTAACAATTTTGAAAATTACGATTGATTTTATCTAAAATCAACCTCATATTACTTTAAAATACAATGTTAATTCAATAAACCAAGTAATGTTTTTTATATTTTATTCCAAAAATTTGCATACAATTTTCTTATTTCTCTTCTTTTATTAATTTAATTAATTAATTAATTTAAAATTAATCGCTTATTTAAATTAATTTAAAATTAATAATTTATTTAAATTAATTATTAATTAATTTAATTATTATTATAAAGGTTTAAACGTTACTAAATATCAACCCTTTAAGAAACTTAATGTAATTACTGTAATTAAACGAATTAAAAAAACATATCTTTTAAATTTGAAAAAAAAAAACCATACTAAAAATTGTGTTGGGTTATTTTGCAGGAACTTCTCATTTGTTAACTGTTTTGAATTTGCCTTACATTTCGCTGTTCCATATTCACATCGTTATTATTTTTATCTTTTGGAGTTTAATCAAACAATGACGAATGACTGACGCATTGACTGATTAAAATTTGGAATGAAATTAATTATTTAGTAAGCTCTTTTATTTGAAGAGAGAAAGTTTTCAACAAATATTTATGTTTTAATTAATTTTAATTGAAAATTTCCAAAGTTCAAAGCTTTAGTTAATTATAAGTCGCACGTAATTATTTGTATAAACGTACACAATTTTTGTTGAAATAATAGAATATTTACATAACGTAATATTAAAGATAAATAAACACTTATATCCTGCAGATAAACGATTTTTAAGAATACATACATTTATTGTAAACTCATCAAAAAAAAGATTTTTTAAAAAAGTGTGAATGATTGCATTCACAAAATCTCTCGTCATTTTTAAAAGGATGACCTAAAATTAAAAAAAAAAAGCAGAATTAGCCGGGAGGCCCATAAAAACTGTATTTGTATTCAACAAAAATCCTTAAACTATTTATGGAAATTTCAGTTATTGTACTTTGATGTTCTTTTCTTTCTTTAATATTTTGTAATGATGAATTTTTATTTTGAAACATATCAAAATAAAGTTATTTAAAATTCATTCTTTTTTAGATTATTCTTTTTAACCTTAAAAGGATTGAGGTAAATGAAGACTTATTTTTAAAATTCTTCTTTTCAAACTTTCTCTCTCTTTCTCTCTCTCTATAATATATTCAGTAAAAGATTGTTAAAACGTGAATTAAAAAATGAGTTGAACAGTTTTTGGATGCTTCAATGATTAGTAATTAATATTTTCAAAAATCCATCTTTTATTTATCTTCCGTATTGATACAAACGATTATTTTTAACATGATATTGTTAAGAGTCTGACATACTAATTATAAAGTGTACCCTGTGATATACAAAATGTGATATGAGATCGTCCAAAATTGTCTAGGGGGAAAATCGTTTGGTTAAAAATTATCAAATTTGGCCCACATTTACTTCCTGGATTGTAAATGTTCGCTCATGAAAAAAAAATTCAAAATTTTAAATAGAATTTTTAATTAAAAATCATCAGAAGTATCAATGTCTTATATTCTTTATATTTTTAAGTATATTATCAAGCAAAAATTACTCTTGCATCATTTTTTTTAAAAATTATTTTATTTCCGTAACATTTTTTTTATTTACAGCTTTGATCTACACGATTGAAATTCGGTATATAGACTTTCCACCATATTTGTAGATTTGAACAAATTCATTCTAAGAAATCTGTTCGACTTTTTGAACGAAAATGAACTCGATGACTACATATAGCTAGATGAATAAAATTTGGCTCATAGGTACAACATCTGAAATGTAGATTCTTTTCTAATATATGACCGAATCTTTTAAAGTGTCGATGGTTTGTCGGTCAGTATTTTCACATGCATGTAAACGCAATAAAACAAAACGTAATGACTTAAATGAATTAAATTTCGTTAATTATGGGATCTTGTGACTACAATTGTAGTTCCAAGTCTAATTTTGGACTCAGAAATTAATCGCCTAAGATAACATAGATTCAATAAAAAGGCTGAATTTTCGCCATAGATTAATATTTCCTAAATATTATTCACCATACATGATATTCTCTGCTTTATCCAAAGTCCACAAATTTGTAGGAGAGAGATAAGAGAATCTGGCAGAAAATTTTGGAAACTCCCTTTTTGAAGGTTAAGTTACCATTCCAAACATCCAGAAAGACAGACATGCTCCTCTGTGATGGATTTCGTCCATAAATCAGCATTAATCTACAATTTTGGTGCAAAAACATATTAAATATCAACTTTCAAATGTGTGGATTTTTGTTTAATTATCATGATCACACACAAAAGCAATTCCAAAAAATGTGTTATCCTGACTAAAACAGATTTAAAATTAGAAAAATTGTCAAAATCATGATGTTGAATTTTTTTTATAAATATTATATTTTCTATATTTCATATATGAGAAAATAATCTGATTTGACGTTATACCTCAGTTTGTGATAACTAAAAACTAAAGGTTGAAAAACTAAAGTCACATGTGAATGTAATTTTTATAAACTAATTTTACTGCCAGAATTTTTGGGGAGAAAAAAATTCGCCGAACTTTCATAGAACGAAATGGCAACGCCTACGATAGTGTTGCCTATGACAAAAAGAGCATTCTGGCAGAGGGGATGTTTTTTTTTTCATGTAAATATATCTTATAAATAAACTTTTTTTTTTTCTCTTTCTGCATCCTTTTTAAAATATGTGTTGACTGCTAAGAAAACATAAATACGTTTGATACTCAAAAGTGCTACATATAATGAAACAGCGAATTTTCCACATTAATTCACAATTTTATTTTCTGACTGATCATCCGTATTCTTAAAATTTGTAATTAAAAACTGTGTTTTTTTAAAACTATTTCTTAAAAATTGTAAACAGTTTTCCCCCTTGTTATTCAAATAACAAAAATTTCAAATCTTTTTCCCTCTTTATTTAGAATTAAAAGTTATGGTGGAGGTGGTGGAGGCTATGGTGGCGGTGGATTCGGCGGAGGTGGTGGAGGCTATGGAGGTGGCGGTTTCGGCGGCGGAGGTGGCGGTGGATATGGAGGAGGAGGCAATGATTTGTGGTAAAAGAAGATGAATACCTCATTGGAAAATACAAAACATTTCTGCTATAACATCCCATTTCATTATCTACAAAAAGTATTATTCATTCATTGCGAAAGACGAGCAAGGTTCAACCTCTGTGTACATAAAGAATCATTGCCAATTACCCCTTGTATATAGCACATAAAAGTTTGTATTTGTATTTGTTTATTGTTAATAAAAAATTATATACTGTTTTTCTTCTTGTTAGTTTTTTATAAAGTCCAACTTAAACACACTTACAAGAATTTCCATACATGATAAAGTGATGAGAGTCACAAAAACATGAGAAGCTCATAATCTCATAATCAAATTTGAAATTTGAATCATTAATAGCAGACCGGGGTAATAAGCTGAATCTTAAAAGATTTATTTTTATTACCGTTTCTTAAAGATTCAAATATAAATGGTACCTTAAAGAATTGTTATCCCTTCAACTTTCTAATATATTTATACAATATAGCTTGTTTTGTATTTAACTTTGCCTTATAATGAAAATCGAATATGCATTTAGATTTCCTCTCATTGTCCAATCGAATCAAAATCATTACAGTTCTACGTATTTAGCGTAAGGACAAAATATTAAATTTCATATATCAAGCTGGTTGTCCTTTGTAATTTTCCGTATTCGTATAGACAGAATGTCTATCGCGGATTCGACCAATATTTAGCTTGTATTTAAGCTTTTAGCATAAGATGTCCATATATATATGAATTGACATACCAAAAAAAAGAGTACATAAAGAGTACAACCTCCAACAATTTGATTTGGACCAAAATTTGATGCAAGTCTATAATTTTCGTAATTGCACCATTTGGCAAATTTCATTTTGTTTTCAACTTAACGTATGTCTATATATATAGGCAATTAGACAGACAAATTGTTCTAGAAGGATTCTCTTGGACATATTAGCGCACGTAAACCATTTTGACACCACTTTAAATATTCTGGCAAACTCTGAAAATTGTAGCAGGTGAGAAGGCGAGAGAAAATTCAGTCACAAAATTCCATTGTTACAAACATGAAACTTTTCGATTTAAAATAACGAGTATAAAAATGCTACACAGAAAATTCGCTCTTATTACTACAAAGAAATTATGAAATTTGAATCGTAATAAAGTCAAATGGTCAACATCTAAATCGCACTCGCTGTTTCCGAAATTTTGCACCATCACAACAGGTGTTTTAATTTCAATGCGAGAAATGATTACGCATATGACGAATTTTGCATCTTTGAAAAATGAGACATTAAATTTCGATTAGTAAAATCTTAACACCTTCAACAAGTTTTGCACTTTCAAAATCATTATAAAGTTCAAGGAAAGTTGTGTAAAAATTTGAGCTTTTATTACAGTGAAACTTTTACTCCTTGGATAAATCATTTTGTCTTGATTCATATTCTGTTCATTGCAGTATCAGAAGAAAATTTGTAATATCATGAATATGGAATAATACATTGTCAAAAAACTGTCTTTTAAACGTCTTGAAAAATATATAATTGGGAATTTTAAATTTAAAGCACAAAATTAAATATCCTTATTGTCAAAATTAACAAATTTTTGTTTAAAAAAAATTAAAATTTGACTGGTTTTTTTATCCCATGAATTTCTTTAAGAAAGAAAAACAAGAACTACGGCAAAAAGATAATTAATTCGTTATTTTCTACAGTAATAACTTAATCATAGATATCGTATTATATTGAGTACTGATTAATCACGCTGGGCAATTGTTATAAAATTGTTGTATTTATAACTTCATATATTCATTCCATTAATTAAAAAAATAATGCTTTTATATCTAAATAATAACGATTATCGATAACCAAAAAAAACAAAAACATTATGATATTTCTTTAAATAGTAATCTATTATATTTTTTTGATTAAATAGATAGTATGTTGCATTTTAATCAAAATTCAGGATAATAATTGTGAGATTGAGTTCACAAAAGAGAATGCCGGCTTCCTGTCATACAGGTAGCGCGTCTTTCCCGTGATCTGGGCGTCCCGGTTCTGGCATGGTTGTTGTTCTTCTTCTTTGTTCTCTCTGTGAGGTGTGTAAATGTGTCCCCCTGTAAAAAGGGGTTGTGCAAGCGAATGTGACGCATGAGAAGCTAAGTCAGACTCTTGGCCGTAGATGGAGCTACTTAAAAAAACAAGAGACGCTCACTCAGCTTAAAATTGCTGACATCCTCAGAGGGCTTATCAACGACAACTAAAGAGACTCATAATGAGACTCAACTCAACAAAACAACTAAAGAGATCTCATAAAGAGCATTTTATTTTTTAGGGTACAAAATAAATTTTCATTATTCGATCACGTCATTAGTGTCTAAAAAAATTGATAATAAATCTGTGAAAATAGCGTTTTTAAGAACTGGGATTATTCTCCCCTCTGCCTTGATATATCGCTTGTAGTGGAAACGAATATAATTTCATCATTCATTTATGCAAACAAATGTTCTCCTTTGGTATCTATAAAAATCCTTTAAAGATCCTATTATTACTTTCTTCTCTCATAGTTTACTACTATAGCTTTTTTTATTATCATTTCTCACTTTTGAAGTTTTTTCTTATTTCAATAACTTCAGAAGTTATTGTAAAAGAAATAAACATTGAAATCCTTTTTCAAAAATTACGTACTCAAGGGAGTAATGTTCACCTTTGAAGTATTTTAAAGTATTGCACTAAAAAAATTGAAATTTCAATTCACGCACATTACTTTGAGGAAATTTAAGGAAATGAATATCTTTTTTCCTATATTAATGCAATATTTTTTTCAACATTTCTTTCTTTCTTTAATTACTGCAATCAAAAGTATACTTCCAATTATAAAGTTTCGTTTAATGAGGTAGGCGATTGTGTGAACAAATAAATGATGCTGAATCCTTTGATGGTGGATTAACAGACAACGTCCGGTTGACTTTTCTCGGGTATAACCTGACTTGACTTTTGTTTATAGGGTTTCTTATGCCTTTAATACGTCTCCAATAAACGCAACAAATCGTTGATAACGAATTCAAGAAGCCTGTCTTAAAGTCACCAAACTGGATCGTGTATATGCAAGCATTGCTAAATTGCAATTATGCAATATTGCTATAGGATAGGCGTTGCAGGCATCGATTTTAAACACTTTTTTTTAAAAAAAATCAATTAATGCATTATTTCACAATTTTTTTAAAATTTAATGAAAATTAATAAATGCATTATGTTTCAGCCCTTTTAATAATTTTTGTGATATGTGAAAATTATATATTTGCAAAAAAGTCAATGAAAGAATAGCCGAGGCAACGGTCTGACATATGGTAAAATTATCTAAATCAATAAATGGGCATTTAAATATCTCAGCAAATTTTGAAAGCAGAAAAAGAAAAGTTTGCGTGTTTACATAAGAGTGAAAGAAAAATATTTTATTTGTTGGCATTTTTTCACCATAGGGCACGGAAAACTTTATTTTTGTCGCTTTTTATTTTCAAATTCTATAGAACCAAAATGTTTTCAGATATTTAAGTATGAAACTTTACAACACGTAGTATATGTCTGATTGCAATGATTAAATAAATAATCTCTTAATCCACTTTTGGGGGACACCCTGTACATACTGCAAAAAATAGTGTACACTTGAGTCAGATTTTCTTTTCTGAATCCTTAAAAACCTATTAAAACGGCTAGCCGCAACTTGAAGTATTCTATTAGAAAATTCAATTCAATCTATTCTGCATTTCTTGAACAGAGAAACAAAACTGGATCTCAAAAACATTGTCGGACAATATGCCAAATATAGTTCTCATTTGTTTTTGTAAAACCTATTGAAGTATGTCTTTCTTTTTAAAGGCTTACAAAATGTCCAACTAATTCCAATTCCATTTCTAAACATAAAGACAAATTTAAATTGAGCTTTGATTATGATAAAAAAAATTAAGAACATAATTTCTCTACGATACTAATAAAATGTAAATTATTTCTGTGCAAACTGTGTAATTTGAATATTCTTATATTGTTAGTAGATAATAATAAAATAGATAAAAAAAAAAAAAGTAAATAAGTAAATATATATATATGAAAATAATAATATGCGTTCATGTCAATAAATGACCAAAAATTTCAATAAATTTAGATGAAAAATGCTCAAAAAATAATGTAACCATATTGTTTGTTTAATATAAAAACTTAATAAAACAAAAAAAGATGGTGTATGAACCACAGCGCTTAATAAAATAGGAGAAATGCTGCCTGGAACAAAGGTAGAATGCATGCCTTATTTTGAAAAACTAACACCATATGGTTTTAATGGAAATTAATAAGCTGTTTGTTTCCCATAGATTACAAAATTAGCCATTATTTCGATAGATCCTTCCACTCTCAAATCACAGATATCCAAAGTTCTAAAGTAGACCTAGTATTAGATGACGCGATTCTAATTAGCTGTTGTCACTTGTACACGCCCGCTGACGAAATCAGCGATTTAAGCCGAGTTTGCACAATAGCTTCTGAACATCCGAGGGCAGAAGTCTGACTTCTAGCTCATATGAAGATGACACTCACACACTCGTTTGCACAACCCCTTTTTACAGGGGATCTCTTTCACACACCTTATAAAAAGAACACAGGGTAGAGAATAACCATGCTTGAACCCGGGACGTCCAGCTTTCGAGGAAGACACACTACCCCTTGGCCAGGACGCCGGTGATTCTAACTAGTCATCAGAGTAAGTCCCATGTTTGATGAACCAAATTCAAATCGGGTAAAAATATTTACCAATCCCAAAGGATAACACTCTCTTTTTTTTTTTAGGCGAAAAGAAAGCGGGTGTTTTTATTCATAAATCCCTTGCACCTCTGAAAAGATAAATGCATTGTTGCAAAATATATTCCGATAAATCTACCCGATGTCTTGGTTAGACATTGCATTCAGAAATCTGTTTGAGAACGATCTCCGAAAGGATGATATGCAATGGCAATTTCTTGACAATAAAGTAATAAAAGAGTCTTGATACTCTGCATATGAGGTTGCAACATGAGTCAGATTTCAGGGTAATAGCAGGGTCTTGGATTAGTAAGCGTGATAAAAAAACAAAATGTCCAATATCAATGCAAGAAACGTAGACTAGTTCTTCCAGGATAACGATGATCTGCTTTCCCTAGATACTAACCCAGAATAATTTGTTTCATTTATATTTCCAATCAATACCTTCTCCAACCAAATTAAACAGTGCATCAAATTTCATGCACTTATTTTTCCTCACCGAAAACACAATTTTATATAGTTGTTTTGTGTATTGTGTAGTTGTGTTACTGATATACTGTTGTGTATTGTGTAGTTGTGTTACTGATATACTGTTATGTATTGTGTAGTTGTGTTACTGATATACTGTTGTGTATTGTGTAGTTGCGTTACTGATATACTGTTGTGTATTGTGTAGTTGTGTTAGTGATATACTGTTGTGTATTGTGTAGTTGTGTTACTGATATACTGTTTGTTGTAATGCAACTTTTAACATTTTATTGTTTTGTTTTACGCTTGATCGTTCTTCATATGCCCCTTCAATAGACAAAGGGCTATAGAGATCCCTAGTTAAAGGCTATACTGTGATGAAAAGAAAGAAAGAAGAAAATGTCGGAGATTATTTTTCTTCAGTACTTTGCTTATTTCTTCTAGAACTTATTGCCATATACCTGTTGTCTTGCCGAAGATGACCTGTAACTGAATGCCTTCTGATCCGAAGATGGTATGTATTGACTAAAATGTCTTCGTACATTTTCAACTCTTTGAGATTCCTTTCATGAGAAATAGGATGTTTTCTCATCCAGCCATATTTTAAGCAACAGCAATCTGCCCTATTAAGAGCACATCAAAGGAGCTCTCTGAGCTATAATAATTCATATAAGGTAGTCTCAATCTTATACTCTGGCTTTGAACTAAATTGCATGGCATTACTTTTTATACACTCCACCAATCTGTTTGGTCTTTTCGAAGTAATTTCTAGGCAATTTAATGACTAAAATTACAAGCATATTTTTTTTTCAAATAATAAGTGTAATTCCAATTAAATAATTTTTTTTCTCTATTTTGTATTTTTCTTGATATTGTTAAGTATACTTAATTTGCAGATAGAATAATGAAATAAAATGCATAAACATTCTATTGAACTACTTTAAATGTATTCTTAAAAATCTTTGTTCTTAGTGCAATGTATAAAAATTGAAAGACAAAGCTTTTGCCTATTTTCTTTGCAAGAGATTGTTTTGAAACATTGTTATTGCCAGCTGAAAATTCTGAGATTTCATAAATAAGAACATTTAAAATAAATAATTATAAAAAATCAGGCGCACAGCGATTTTTTTCTTTCTTTTGGGGGGGAGGGGGGGAGGGGAAGGGGTGTAATGTTTCCAAAATCGTAAAATAATAATAATAGCAATTTTTTTGTTACCGATGATTTACCGGTTATTTCAGAACAGCGTGAAGACCATAGATAAGAGACTAAGTAGATACTCTCGATATAAAATGACTGACGTGAGCCTTCTGCCAATCGCTCTGATTTAGCTTGCGACTATTATTTGAATGAAACGTAATATATGCTCATTTTTAATAGAATTATTCATTAATGGCTTAACATGCACGGCTGACACACATCAAATGAACGTTAAATTTTGCTAAAAATGCACCAAACTAATAAAATACTAATTATATTAATATATCCTCACAGAATAAACTTGGAAACTCATAGTCATTTTTCAACCAATTTAAATAAATTTCTATTATTATCAGTATTTTGAAAAAAATTTGGAAATAAAGCTATAAAGGATTGAGCGTGCGTGCGCTTGTATGAGCTTGTGTATGACAAATACTTCATAATGCAATTTTTTTTTCTATAGTGCTGCTTCCTCTATTAGTGTTTTATTAGATTAAAGAAATTCGTTGATAGAAAAGCTTTATTACAATAAAATCTATATCTTTTATAGCAAGCTTTAGTCTCTAAAGCAAATTCCAATTGAATGTTAGCCAAAAAATGCCTTAAAAAATTAATAATTTCTGTCAGCCGGTTGATTTTCGATCACTCATATTTTATACACTCATTATCATTATTATTATTTTACTCACTCCAGTTATATTCCACCTATTAACTGGTTATCGATAGAAAAAAACTGTTGCTCTTTGTTTGGTGAACCAGTGTCTAGATTGTCAAACGAATTCTTGAATTCCCTTTATATGCATCATTAAGTTTCCATTTAGCAATTTATTTCTTTTTTTAAGTTCTCTATGTATATCTATGTATATGTATATCTCGTATTTATCATATGTTAGTCTTTACTTTCATCCCATTTGCTGTATTAGTGAATACCAAAATCAAAAACATAATCAAGATTAAAAATGTGTCAGCATTTATTTATTTATTTTTGTAGATTCTGTGTAACTAGTTATAAATCTGCCTATTTTTTTAATGTCGTAATTTTAGTAAATGTGACTTTTAAACAAATTTAATCTACCATCTAACAAGAAGAAATTGTTTATGTTCTCTCTCACACACAAATTCGATTCATTTCCATCGTTTGTTTGACCCGTGAATAAGATTTATTATTCAATATTCAAGATTTTTACAACCATAATACAACATTTTTAGAATTGCGTAGAGGACAAACAAAAAGTTGACAGCAGTGAGAATCGAATTTAGGCAGTGTAATATTTACTCTTTGGGTCACAGGCTTCCTGGTAAAGGTGAAATATGTAGAATATTCAAACATGCCTGAACTTTTGAAATTTCAATTTTCTCAGAATTATCTGCAAAGCGCTCATTAAAATTGTTATTGAAATTCTATCCATATCTTATGTAGATGATGAAAATGAATCAAATAGGTAAATAAATATTCCTTGAAATGTTGGCTGAATTCAAAAAATTGTCGTTTATTCCACCTATTAACTGGTTAAAAACTTTGTCAGGCTCAATAGTATCTTATATTTATTCAATTTAATGACTAGACAAAAAAATTAAATTGCGAGATCAAAATCAAAACAACCTCTCTGGGGAGCAAGCAAACGCTTATCGACAGGTAAGGTTATTGAATTATTTAACTCTACGCACAGCTAAAGCATCTTCTCAATTTTCCCGAAACACAGTAATTCATAAAATGTCAAATAAAAAAGGTTTGCGACGGTGCAGTGCAAGTCTCTTATCATTCTTCGCAATATTTTAAACCAATTTTGGTGATCGACTGGTTTACCAAAAATATCGGGTGGCTGGATCTCGCCACTCTGGAGGGTACACAAAAAGGTGGGGGATCTGGCTCCTCCCATCGATGATGGGACGTACTTCCTTCGGGAAAGGTTGTACCGTGAATGGTGATGGCTCTTAGGACTCAACTACAGTTCCTGCCCGTGTTGCTGTTGCGGCGGACCGGTCATTCAGTTTTCTTTATCCGTGTGCCTTCGGGCGGGTCGGAGAGTCAGTGATATGACTTACCAAAAAATATCGGGGATATTTAATTTCAATTAAATTTTTTATATACAACATACATGATGTTCATAAATCATGATTCCCTCAAAAAATTTTTTTAATCTTCATATTGTATCATAAGTCGGTATTGTTTTATCAATTGCACACCTTTCTGCTTATTGCCCATTAAGTCCAGTGCTTGAGTCCATTAAGTTCAGTGTCGTTAAAAAATTAACTGTCAGGGTAATCCATTTGAATCTACACTTATCGTTTGAGGTATGTCATATCACTGATTCTCCGACCCACACGAAGGCACACAGATAAAGAAAACTGAATGACTGGACCGCCGTAATAGCACTATTGGTGGGAACTGTAGTTGAGTTCTAAGGGCCATCACCGTCCACGGTACAACTCTTCCCGAAGGAAGTACATCCCATCACCGATGGGAGGAGCCAGATCCCCAACCTTTTTGCGTACCTTCCAGGGTGGCGAGTTCCAAGCACTATACCGGAAGCCTCTCATTCTCATTTCGAGGTGCTCCCCCCCGGGGGGTTATCGTTTGAAGTAACATAATTTCCTTTTCTGGTTTCTCATATATTTCCATGGATAATTACCCAATCTTCACGTTCCAAATATCCCCAATTCGGAAAAGCGCAAATTTGAAATTTGTCTATCTCTCTCTTCGTATTCTCCCATTTCATATCCACTATACTGCTTACATAATTGAAAAGTTATAGTCGCAAGAACCTGAATGTTAACATGGTAAGTCGTCTGTGTGCATGATAATTTTAAATATTCTGAGCTAAAGGAAGGGTATTTTATATGTAACCTTGACATCAAATTTTGTGACTTTTTTTTTCAAATTTTTAATGCAAATCATTCATATGAAGTTTGTCTATCTATTTGAAGTCAAGTGAACAAACGTAAAGAATTCCTACATTGTACGCTCTG
>JAPMOR010093270.1:78984-99570 GCA_026543865.1 Argiope aurantia
AACACTCAAAAACTGATAATTATATCAGCTAATTCATCATTGTCTTAAACAATTATTATTATAAGATTCAAAATAATATATTAAGGTTATTCATTTATAATTTAATAAGTGTTACAGGTTTTGCATATTTATGCACCCAAGCATCGATTTAAGACATATCAGGTAAATATCCAGTTGGTTAAATATGTTGACTAATTGTACTATGGCTAAGCACTCCTTTCAACTAAATAACATCAATATATGAAGAGAAAATATGAAATATAAAAGGCATCCACGTAAAACATAGATATTAAATTTAAAATAGATCGATATAAAATATATAAAAGCATCCTTGTATAATAAAAATCCAGGTTGTTGTTGTTTTTTATTAGGAATTTTTTTTATTCTTTTTTATGCTAATAAAGGAAAAAACTAATAATATTTTATTTAAGGTTTTTGAAAAAAAATATTCAATCAAAATTTAAAATTTCTTGAGTAGCTCCATTTTTATTAGCAGTTTTAGTAGCAAAAATTTACATTGGGTTATAAAAAAGTAAAAATCGATCTTTATCTCTATTAGAATGTGAATTAAGTCAAATATAGTTCATCAACAAAATCTGAAATCCCTAATTCGGAAAAATTGACTATAGAGAATATTTGACTTTTGGAAAAAAAATATTTGACGAATATTATATAAAATTATAAATTTTGAAGAATATTATATAAAATTATAAACAAAGGTTTAAATTTATCTTTTCAGTTCTGAAAACTATTTTTGGTATTACTATCTTAATTTTAAGTTTTATTACAACAATTTTGTAATGCAAGTACAAAGATATAATTATAAAAATGGAAAAAAAAAATCGGTTTTATTTTCAACTAAATATGCAAAAAATTATTTTTAATGAAATTTCACTGCCATTCCATCTTAAAACCTTAATCTTAAAAATAAAAATGATAGAAAATTTTTTTTTAAAAGTTCATACATTTAAAAATAAAATGTAAGAAAAGTTAGCTAATAAAAAAAACACAAATTACAAAGCCGTATATCATAAACAAAATTTTCTAATCTATCAATTCCGTATAAAATATAAATAAATAATATTAAATCTTTCTTATCAGATGAATTATTGGGATACTTTTTAATTTATTTCGTAAAACAATTTTCTTTTTCAAAGGATTAAAAGATTTTATGTTTGGAATGAATATCGAATTCTATAGAATCGTAAGTATTCATTTCTCTAATTTTAAATCCAGAATTTCCTTCCATTCAGTAGGAGCCAGAATATATGAATATTCAAAGAGCCATCCATTTTTAGCATCTCACTCTAACAGCTTTTCCACAGCGGTAACCGTTCTATTTGCAAACATATTAAATAACAAATCACTTAACTCCAACAGAACTTCCATTATGCACCTACCGTCCCATGTTGATAATGAATGGACATAAAAATGCCACACAAATATTTAAAAAGAGAGAATCTTTTTTTAGAGATTAACGGCAGATGGGAAAAATGAGAGAAAGTTTTTCCTCGTCAAATTCTCTCTTTCGCTCTTTATCGCATATTTTGTACTGAAGAACAAATTCTTCATCGTCATGAGCACAAAGGTCAATTCATCTAGGAAATAGGTCATGACCTTCTTCGCGACCATCTAGGAACCGAGTACAAATGCAAATTATCCCAGTAAAACTCTTCACCTGGTACTTAATGTGAACCACCGATTCACTATATAAAGACATATTCAGAGTAAAACCGCATTTGTACTTTCACTTCAACCAACTTGACTCATCAATTTGTAGAAGGAACACAAGTTGATCCTCTGCCTTGACTTGGAATTTTTAAATTAAAAAGGTAAGTTTAATTTTACTTTAAATGAGTTAAATTGTTAAGGTTTTAAATCTTCTTAAATGTCATATTAAAAATAATTATTCTACAAAGATTTAAAAGTTATTGAATTTTCACATTTTAAAAATTTTGCTGAATATTTCGAAGTTAATAATTTGAAATAAAAAGGGGCAACAGTATAGAATCTTACCACTTATATATAGTTCTACAAATTTTTATTAATAAAAAAGTACTTTGGAATTTCATGATATTGATATTTTTTAAAATTGTCATTTCTTCTGATTTATTTAAGCAAATTTAAAATTAATTTTAGTTAATTATTATGAAATTATGATAGTAGCTTCATAATCTTCAAAGAATAAACATGCTAACTAAATATTATCACTCCAATCACTGGTGAATTTTTTACTTTTTCTGAATAAAATCGAAAACAATTTCTATTTATTATTTATGGAAAGTGTGTGCGAGTAAATTCTTATACTTTTCAATAAACCGAATTGCTATTTATATTTAATGAGATAATAGTGTGGACTAATAAATGTTATTGTTTATTTGAATCGTGATCCGTATATTTCCCGAAATAAGAGAGCTAAAGATAATGTAAAAGGTGAATGCTACATTGCAAATTTTCATTTTTAAGTAACCAAATATGCGATAACTTAAAACGCAATGACTTAAAAATGTTAAATTTGGTACGCGATTTTGAGTGTAATTTTATGTCAAATTTTTGTTTCAATCGGTTAGGATTAGTTTTATTAATGTCCCATTTTAAAGAAACACTAGGGCTATTTTGGGACAGACCTCGTAATTTTGAATTGAGGTCTAACGACGAGGACGACACATGAGCTGGCACCCTCCTTACCAAAATTCCACATCATACGAATGGTAAGACGTTTGCTCCGACGGATTAGCGTGCTGCAAACCCATAACACGACGATCCTGGGGTGAAATCGGGTCTCGAACCTGAACCACCTCCGATTCCGAAGCTGAAACCTTACCACCAAGTCACCACGACCCCCGTACACCCCTGAAATAAAAATTCGATTTCCGGAAAACATTAACCTCTTGCCAGGGATTAATGGCCAAAATATTCACCTAGGATTACTCAATAGATTCAGTAAAAATGTTAAATTTACGTCAGTGATTAATATCCATAGCTTTCTATTCAATCTTTCCATGATTCAAAATAATTGTTCAAACATTATTTATTCAACTTTTTAAGTGAAATTATAACGGCTATTTGATATTTAATCTAATGAAAATATAATTATGAATAACTAAATAAACGAACTCAATATCATCATATTTAAAAAGTTAATATAAAAAAGCACAAATTAGAAATAAATGGCAATAAAGAAAGGCTTTTAATTCTGTATATTAAAAAGAAGGTCAAGCTAATCATTCAGATTAAAGTTCAAAGAACTTAAAATGAAAGCAATTACAAGTCATTACCCTTAGATCATAATTATACTTTAAAAATATAATTTTAATGGATAATACTTCCAATTAAAATTGAGCGTTTAAGCAAATGATTACGAAGATTATTATTTTTGAAGAATAAGGACGAAATTGTTTGAAAAAAGTGATAAACTTATTGTGTTCTTACTCCATAATTCAAAAAGAAACAAACCTCAACAAGAATTCTCGAAATGATTTAGAAATAATAAATTAATATAGAATGAGAAAATAAAAATGTGACATACAAAATGTAAGTGCATTTTTTTCTATCGATTTTTTAAAGATTACTTTATGTTTTGCTACATAATTTCATTAAAACACTCATTTCTCTGATATCTGAGTTCTTTTTTTTTTTAAATATCTATTTCTCAAGTTTATATTTTCTCTGAGGAAGGTAGATGATAAAACAATGGAAATTGCTGCTTTTATACTTTCTTAGATAACTATTGAAAATTCGATGATCAGGCATTTAAATTTTAACAATGACATTTCATTTAGCCGTTCAAATATTAGATTGAGAATTTGCAAATATGCAGATATTGAAAATCAGGAATGACCAGCAGAGAGAAAGTACTTTATGAATTGTTAAAAAAAAAATGATTAAGATATCCAGATATGCTCTAATTTTTCTAAGCCGTCATTTCCATTTGCCAGTAGCCGCCTTTATGTTTAAAGTAGTCGACAAGATTAGAAGAGGATTTTAAAATAATAATAATAATGATAATATTTTAATGTGGATATGATGTTTTTTTATTATTATGAGGATAAAATGATGAATAAAAGTGAAATAATTTAAATATAAATGTAGCTTTTAAAGAAAAAGCATATTATGACGTAAATTTTAGCATTTATTTACAATAACTAGTATTGTTCGACAGAAAAAAAAATTGTTACAATTTTTTATTGTTCTTTTTAACATTATATGTGTAGAATATTTTAAAATGTGACTAACTTTTATCTAAGAATTATATCCAAAAGTAAAATTTTTATGTAATATATGGAATTATTTACGAAATAATTCATATTTTTTTCAACAATATTTACATTAAACAATCATAAATCCCCTTCTAGGGCATTCAACATCAAATTCATAATTCGCTACATTTTGCATAACATAATGAGCTAATTATATTTCATTAAGATATATTGATATGACGATAATCGTGCAGTAGAATTGCAATAAAAGTCGTTCCTCAGAAAATGCATTTAAAGTTTTTAAATGCTTGTAAATAAGAATCACTTACATATCAATAGTTTGCTTTAACTTGGATTCTATTTGGCATAGAGACAAAATAAAGATACTATTGGAAACAGACACTTATTTATGTTTTAAAACTGCAAAAAAAGCGAATTTTTATCATAATTTATGTTTCCAACAAAGTCGGATACCTTAAAGCATTGTGTGCTTTATACATAAAATTGTTTTATCTTTAATTTGTTTCATAGAATTTAAAAAACAATAAAGTTTGATCTCGTTTAAATTCAAATAAATTTCTTATCCATAACTTAAGGCTCATGCTTCTTTCGACAATGTATTTTTAAGCGTAAAATTGTTATAGATAATAACACTGTTTTATTTTATTAGCCTTACATACGATCCGATTAATGTGTAGAGAAGCCTTTCTGATAAAGTCAAGTCCAATGACGGCATAAAGCCCTTAAACTATCCTAGCAATTCATCGTTTCAGGATACATTGTCTCCGAGGATTTATAAGGTACTTTCATATTCCCCATATAAGTGACGCAAATAATAAATAAAATTTTTCTTCAATTTTCAAAATTGGAAGAAAATTCACAATGAAATATTTAACGAAACAATAAGTCGCTAAATTTGCGAGCGTTCTTAAATTTTAAAGTAATGTAAAAGTCATTTATATTCAATATTTCCGTATTAAGGAAAATTGCCGAAATTTGTCTAAATTTTAATTAATTTAAAAATTTTTTAAAAAATCGCTCTGCTTTGCGCATTTCTATTCTTTAAAGTACATTTATAATAAATTTGTGGCTCTAAATCAAAGGACCTAGGCAGTTGAGGTAAACAAACACGCACACTCCAATATACACATTTTGCCCTATTAATAATAGATATTAAGACTGAAAAAGATTTTTCTACCCAAAAAGCATCAAACGTATTTTTTAATAATAATATTTCACAACATCTAGTATATTTCTGTCACATTATCATTCATGTAAACTATCTCTTTAGTTTTTAAACAAAATTTAACCAGGAAAAATGGTCTGCCCAAAATCTGAATGTTCAGATTTTTATTTTAAAAGTTCTACGCGTGGTAAGTAAGAAGGAAAAACGATACTAAGTAACGAAAGGGTAAAAAACGGAACATATGTATTACAGAATAAAAGAAAAAAACTTTATTTGTTTTAACAGTTTCGTTTTTTTTTTAAGAAATAAAAACGATACTTTGCATCGTTTTAAAAAAAAAAAAAAACGATAAAGTAAAAAAAAAGTAAAGAAAAATGATATTTGTGCATTAAATGCATGACATTAACGTAGCGAACAATAGTTATAAAATATCTTTAGTGTGAATTTTTTGTGCTATCTTTTGCGATTGTTTTCCTTTTTGCGATTAGTCTCTGTCATAAGATTAATACACAAGTATCGGAAAATCGAATATATATTTTTAACGTTTTTTTTCCAACTAATTGAAGCCGAAATTTGGCATAAAACTTCAATTGTAATTGTAAGATTGCATATAAGATTTCATTTGCTTAAGCCATTTCATTTCTAAATTTTTTCATTTACATGCATTCGGAAGTACAGACGGACAGACGATCAACCCTTTGTGAGATTTAATTCTCAATTTGATTAGAATCTTAACTTTAGATGCTAAAATTGCTAGCTAAATTCCATTTTTTTTAAAGTTGTTATTAGTGTAAATTGCCGCTCTAAGATGCATGCAAAAATACAGACGGATTTGGTACTAAATTCAATACAGATCTACGCTTTAAGTGCTAAATCTGTATACCAAATTTTATTCATCTAGCTTCTTATGTTCTAAAGTTATCGTATTCCCTTATACACGGATAGCCAGACAGACAGATTTCCTATGAATAGATTTCATTCAAAATTTGGTGGGAAACTTCAAATTTGATGAAAAGGTACTAAATTTCAATCATCTGTTCAAAACGTTTTTGAATCATCGTACTCTCAAACAGCCATAATCTCAAAAAAAAATCTGTTCTAGAGAGGTCTGAAATAAAAAGATTTGTCAAAATCTCTATTTCCAATATTTTGACGATTACAATATTTTTTTTCTTTCTATACTTCGTATCTCTGGAAGTAAAAAAAAAAAAAAAAAAGATTTACATTTCTTAAATTTAGAAATTAAACTGGGCGTCCGGGATTTGAATCCCGGTTTGGACATGGTTGTTCTTCATCTGTGTTCTATCTGTGAGGTATGTGAATGCGCCCCCCTGTAAAAAGGGGTTGTGGAGGCGAATGTTTGAGTATCATCTTCATATGAGCTAGAAGTCAGACTTCTGCCCTCAGGTGCTCAGGGGTCTTTACCCTCAGAAGCTACTGCACCCTCTTTCCGTGGTAACGCGGACATGACATCATCATCATCAGAAATTAAATTTTGAGAAATTAAAAAAAATCCGAAATTCTGCTTTTATCTGCTCTACAATTAAACCTGAATACTACCGATAGAGCTTAGCTTTCACACTTGTTGATAGACGACTTCTTCAAAAATGCAACAATAAAATAGTCGACTGGTTCCAAGGGATTTGTTTTTCTAAAATGAAGTCTCTCTCCAGAAAACTAAAAAAGAGAATTTAATTACTCTATCTCTAGTAAATAAGAAGTAATTTTCTTTTACTCTATCTTACCAGAGTATTTTATCTTCTAATACCAGATTTTCTTTTAATTATAATATATAAGAGATTCCAGATGAATTATTTCAGCAAAAAGTAATTAACGCTTCTAAATCTACTCCAGTATTCTAAGCTATGACTTATTTAAAAACTATTGCTGGTTTCTAATAATGAGACAAAAGTACGTGAATTTTTTTCGCATTATCGCAAAAATGGATTTAAAATAATAATTTTTTGTCACTATATATATATATATATATATATATATATATATTCCTGATAGTTTATGACACAAAAATACCATTGAGAAATGCTAAATACTTTTAACATACTAACTTTTTTTCACCAGTATTTGTGCTTGATTTAAATTCACATTTCAAACTGTCTTAAGTAGCTCGAATCAAATCTTTTCACCATTAATGCTTACTTTCTAGAAGTGTGTTTTTATCTATATCTATATCTATATCTATACTTATAATAAAGCTCAATGTGTGTGTGTGTGTGTGTGTGTGTGTGTGTGTGTTGGCGCTCTACAGACCAGACCATTCGACCTACATCTACCAAATTTGGCACGTGTATATCTTGGAGGCCGGGAATGTGCACCTGGGGGTTATTTTTTCGAATTTTTAACTAAAATTTTATTTATTTAAAAATTAAGCGATATTTTGACGTGTTTCTGCTATAACTGCCGAAAATATTACCGCACAAAAAAGATTTTTACATGAAGTTAAAGATCAAAAATTTATCTTTTAAATGATACTGCTATTTTAATCTTAAAATTAAATTTCTATTTTTAATGAATTTTTAAATAAATATTTTAACTATGTTTTTCAATAATTTTTTTCGTCAAAAATAAAAATGAGGATTAAGCACGTTTCGCATTCCTGAGAAAAAAAATAGCTTTTTTCAAAGTGTTGCCATCACATTGATTAAAGCTCTAACTGAAAATAAATTAAATCTTTTTGGAAATGAAATCTGCAAAAATATAATTTTTGGCACGCGTTTGTAGGAAATGAAACAAATATGAAATATTATTTTTCTGAAAAATAAATTCAAGAAAAATTATTTTATGATCTTTTACACTCTCTGTACAGGATGTTTATTCAGTCCCGGATCCATTTTGATATTTAATGACTCATAAAATAATGAAGATGTAAACAAACTTATGGCATTTATTGATGGAATAACTCATATATTTTCCTTTTCAGGTTTGAATATTTTTACTTTTGTAAATATCGTCTGCACGTGTTTTTAATTTCAGATAATTTCATTTTCCAGTCTAAATATCTCTACTTTTCTAAATATCGTCTGCTTATTAATTGCATTTTTCTCTCTTTTGTTTTTGGCAACTATTGAAATGTTATGTTTACTTTTGATGCGTTTTTTCTATGTAGTACTTTTGTATGTGATGTTTTATTCGATCGGATATTAAGGAGAATGCATACACCACAAGAGAAAGCACAGATTTTATGATGGTCATAGAGTTAATTTTCAATCAACTAAATCACTGACATTTAAGAGTTAATTTCAAATCACTTAAACTGACTGATTTATGAAGATTTGAATATCACTATTCAATAAAAAAAGGATAATTTTAGATTTCTCATCCATAGTTTCAAAGAAAATACGCCAATAAGCGCGCAGGTTTCTCAAGATTAATTGGCCTAAGATTATGAAAATGGTGAGTTTTTCTAAATTTTTAACATTTAAAACTTCATAAATAAGTCTTAGTTGATCGTGGAAAATAGAAACATTCATTCATTTATTTAAAATTTGGTGTGTCCAGAATATTTATCAGAATATGATTCCTTACTGCATTAAATTTAGACTTCATAATTTTTGAAATATATTTATAAACAGGAACAAAATATTATTATTGATTTCATTTCAATCCTTTTGAAAGCAAAACTAAAAACTGAAGTTTATACTGAATCTCAAAATTTTTTGTTGAATTATTGTTTGAGATATTACATAAACTATGAAAAATATTTTGTAGTTAACATAAGACTTAAATACCGAGCAATTCTGTTTGCAATACTCATATTCAATAATAATATTAATTAATAAATAACAATAAAGATGATAAATAAAATAAAGCGCTTGGTTTTATTAAAAAATATCTTAATATTAATTGCAATTTCGTCATTTACATTTTTAATTAAAGTTGAAGTTTTACCGGAAATGGCAACAAATTAGCAAAATATATATAGTAAATTGAACGAAACGATCTAAACAATATAAGTTTGGTATGACTATCAAAATTTGAAGATTAAAAATGTTTTATTTAAGAATCCTTTAAGAGACCAGTTACTTAAAATATTTAATTGAAAATTGTAGCGAGCGGTAATACTGGCGAACCGGCTGGTCGCCAAAGGCGGCTAGTTTTTCATAAATTCAAGAATCCATTTTTTAAAGGCAATAAATATTTGAATGATGGAGAAACAATGATGGAAAAATGAAAAAAAAAATTAATAATTAATTGTTTTCTATCAAAGTGAAATGCATTACAATAAAAAAAAATCCAGAATTTCACTTAAGATATATTCTTAAAACAGATGTAATTCAATAAAAAATGGAATTCAAAATATTTTCTTTTCATTTAATAAAGCAGCATAAAATCGTCGCTTTCCTATCAATATCTAAACACATAAAACAAACAACGAATCAAATTCGTCTCCCATTTTACTGCTAAAAAATAAATAAATAAACATAGTTAAATGTGGATTATTTGCGGTAAAAAGAGGAATTTCCAGTTTTAGTTATGGAACGTTGAGGAAAGTCAATAGGTGAAAATTCAACTATTAAAATTCTCTTCGCTTCATTGATATTTCTAATTAAGGACGGTCTTTGTTTCTGTGAAAAATTCAAAACGAATTTATGAAGCGAATATTCAAAATAAATGTATTATTCTTGATCTTAAAATGTCGTTCCATCACGATTTTCTTTTTTAGAAAATAAATTTCTAGAAATTTTCTTAGATTCCTAAGCTCTTAATTCCTAGAAAACAACTTGGACGGAAAACAATATACATCTAATTTGTTGCATCAATAATTCTCGAAATAAGAGATAATGGTAAATAATGGCAAAATAAGAATGTTTAGATAAATATAATTAACATTCTAAATTATATTTGTTTTGTAAAGATGTCACCATTTGTTTTCAATGTTTCATTTTCGTTACTTAATATTCATTTTAGATCGAGAAAAAACTGCTTGCTTAAGTTTTACAATGATCAAAGAATTCCACAGAAAATCTTATATTTAATGAATTCTTGTACTTGACTTGCTGAATTAATACTTTTGAAACTGAAACAAGTTAACAGTAGCTGCTGGTGAGATTTTGACTTTAAAATTGAACAGTTCCAAGCTCAAATCCCATACTGTTTAGTTTAGTTATATTAACGTCCCGTTTGAAGCAACACTACGGCTATTTTGGGACGGACCTCGTAATTTTGAACCGCGGTCAGATGACGAGGACGACCTAAGCTGGCACCCCCCTCTCCACACCGCACCAGCGGGAGGACGTTTGGTCAGGACGGATTTAACGTGCAACAGATCTCCTTACACGACAGGTCTTCGGTGGAATCGGGTCTCGAACCTGATACCCTCCGGTTCCGAAGCCGAGACCTTACCACCAGGCCACCGCGGCCCGAATCTCAACCTGTATCGACTGTGTGGATAGGTTTAATGCGTATTAAATCTGGCATCGATAGTCAAATTGCTTAGTTTGACAATGGAAAGCTTCTAACTAAGGTTAGAAGATATTACGAGGACCATTTTTAATTGCCATTGTGGAGCATCAAAAGAGGACATTGGTCTAAGGAACAAAAATAAATTGATGCGCTAATCTGAGTTGAATGAATGAATGCATTAGATTAGATAATCAATACTTTTTACATTTGGAATTCTCATTTATCAATTTTAGGTTGATTACATTTCCGAGGTATGCTATAATTTTCATTTCTGTGCTTTTTTAAAGATTTCACCGCACTTTCACCAAGTATACAAATGTTACTGTTAAGCAACCCAAGAAATGCACACGATAATCAGCGGGTTTAAACTGGTTATAGTTGAAAAGTATTGCAAGTAGGAAAATTAACAATATCTCACAAATCAGTCTAGTCTTCCCGAAACATTCCGGTATATTCTCTAATAAATGGATAATATTAGCTGCATGCCATTGACGAGAAATAGTTATGAAAGAGGCATTAATGTGCGGTTTTTGATAATTAATCGTTGACATACATTTAATATAAGCTCAAGAAAACTGAATATATTTTGGACACTTTTTTTTCCCAAGTCAAAGAACATAAATTTGATACGTCTTCAGAAATAAAAAAATAACCTCCAGCCTAATTAATTCTACTAAGCGCATTAGAAATAAAAAGCACACACAAAAAAAATCCGAGGTTGAGTAGTATCCCCAAAATTTTCTCGCATACGTTCTAATAAGGATGTTGTCCCAGAAAACGCCTTACATGGTAACAGCGTACAATAGCTATGTAATTTTAACCATTGGCATGAATTTAGTAATTTTACTGAATCCATTCAATAAACCTTGGCGAATTTTTTAGCTATTAATCCCTGGTATGCGTTTAATAGTATACGAAAATCACATTTGTGCTTTAGACTCTAATCTTTTTTCCCAGAACTGAGTGTGTAGCCACAAAATCACATACCAAATGTCATGTATTTAAATTACTGCGTTTTTTGAATTAAGCGTTTATATGCTTGAGAAAATACAGATCGACAACGGTTACCCAATGAAAAATTTAGTTCCAAATTTGATTTAGAACTGTGTTTTAGATACTAGTTTTGTGTATCAAATTTTATTTATTTAACTATATCGTTTTGTAGTTCATCGTGTTAATTTATATTCGGACATTTGAATATAAAAACTTTCTCTAAATGCATTTCGCTCACACATTTAGAGAAATTTACAAATTTGATGTTAAGGCCATATATACTAAATTTCCTCCGTCTTTCTAAAAGCGTTTTTAAACTATCCTATTCACAGACAGATTGACGTAATTTCAAAAAATGTGTTTCTCGGATTCAGAAAAATTTGAAACATGGAGATTCGTCGAAATTTAGAGTTCGAATTTTTTGACGATTGCAATGCATTCTCTTCGTTGTGAAAAAATAAAAATGGGAACATTCTTATTTTGTTTTCAAATAGTTATAAAAAAATAAATATTTTCTTTTTTCATTATACTCTTTTCGCTACATTCTGTGAAGCATTCAATATTCCAGAGTTTTTATTTTACATAACAATCTTTTTGATTATTTCAATGCAGAGTATTCTGATGGCCAATTTTATATACGGTATATTTTCTTTGAATGCTCGTTGCACTGAAAACAAGCTACAAAGATCTCACTTATTTCTGAAAGTACAAACCAATAGACAGTCAACCCTTAACTGGATTTGGCTCAAAATTTGGCAGGTGTCACCACTATAGATGCTAAATCTGTGTAGCTAATCTTATTTATCTAGCTCCCTTCTTTTAGTAATTATCGTGTTAATTTATAATCGAGAAGCCGGACAGGCAGACTTCCTCTGAGCGGATTTTACTAAAAGTTTGACAGAAATTGCAAATTTGGTGTAAAGACCGTATATTTTGATCGTTTGGCTCAAAGCGTTTTTGCAATTTTTTTGTCACAGACAGACAGACCGACATTTTCAAAAATGTGTTTTTCGAACTCAGGGTGGTCTAAAACGTGGAGATTCGTCAATATCTCCAGCTCGAATTTTTTTAACTATTACTATATTCTCTATATACGAAGAAAGTAAAAATGTTTGAGGAAACGATAATAAATATGCAATTAAATTAATAAACAAATTGAAAAATAATCTTTATTTATGCCTGCATGTTTGTTATTATTTTTGTATTTTACATATGCAGTTAACAATATCAATTCATGTAATATCACTGCCACATGACTAACGTTGTAGCATATGCCATTTAACATCAAACTGTTCTTTATCTTTCACTGTGCTATTAAGTCACGTCCTTTTTTTATTGTTATTATTCTGTAAAATGTCAAATGAGTACCAAAATTGAATTATTCCAGCTCATTTGAAAAATAATATTTATTGATATCATTATTTAAATTTAAATTATTAAAAATGGGTCAGAAAGTTAGTTTTCAAAAACCCTCAATAATTGAATATTTTTATTTAAATTTGGAATAAATTTAAAATTAGAAAAATCTAGGTTAAATCTGAGTTATTTTTATCAGATGGATGGATTTTTGAAAAAAAAATATATAACATGTCCATTTTTTTCCAGATAAGTGAAAGCTGACGACTCAACAAAATGAAATTTAAATTAGCTACGATTGCCGTATTCTTCATGATTGTTTTCATCGGTCAACAAGCTGAAGCTGGAAAGATGAAAAAGCTGATAAAAGCTGCAATTCTTGCTGGATCACTCAAACCTAGATTCATACCAATTCCCATTCCTATACCTTTCAAACTCAAGATTAACAAAGGAGAAAGAATAGAACATTATCCGTAAGCAGCGCTTGCATTTTTGAAAGAAAATAATTAAAAAAATGAATATTCTAAATAGATTCGAGTTTTAAGATGTTTGTATTTTTAATTTTGAATGAATATATACATTTTTTTTTATTTCAGGTATTTCGTTAATAATAGAAAAATCATTTAATTTATTTTTTTTTGCTCCACATTTATTTTTTATCATTTTTTAATAATAATAAAAGCGAGTTTTTAAAACAATTATCTTTATTATCGTCTTTTTAATCAATATATTTCATCAAATATTACAAAATTCATTGCTGTAAATATTATGAAATTTAATAATCAGTTTTCTCTCAAATGCACTGCAAAAGTGCCCCTCTCTTATAAATTAAAAATCTATTACAATTGATGGATCATCTAACAATTAAGTTCTGAAAACATTGTAACATCTCTCTTGGTACATTAACTATTAACTATAAATGCATTAACTATTATAAAGACAATTTTCTACTATTTTCTTCACGAACTAATAGTGATATTTATGTTATGTTAGTAAAGACAATTATAATAACGATGTTATTCTATTTGACATGAATTCATGAACCAAAACTCTAAAAAAAAATAAAGATAGAACACTCATCAAACATACATTGGCAAAACTACTCAGGTGGCTGTATTTACCAGTGAGAATTTATTAAGTATTTTCTCTTTCGTCTATTTTTTAATTTTTTTTTTCTAACTCTTAATCTTTTTTACTTTCTCGTATACGAAGTACACGGAGAAAAAGTATTATACTCTTGAAAAAATTCGATTATGAAGAATCCAACTTCCTTGAACTCGGAAAAAATATTTTTTATAATTATGTTTGTTGGTGTGTCTGAATATTTATGAGCACGGCAACTCAAAATGTCTATGAATTAGACAGATGAAAAACAGAAAGAAAAACAGAAGAAGTTACAGAAAGTTTATAGATTTCTTTTAAGAAAAAGTTTATATAATTTTGAAAGAAAACTATCCATAGAAAATTTGTCTATCTCTCTATCAAAACGCAAGTAAAGGCAGTAACTATAAAACTAAAAAAAAACTCGATAAAATTTGGTACATAAATTTAACATCTAAAATGTAAATCCGTATCAGGAGTTGAACCAAATCTATCAAGACATTAACTATTATATAATTACCTAAAAACACAATTGCTTAAATAAATGAAATTAGGCTGTGATCCTACTATTAAAATTGTCGCTCTATGTTAAAATTTTTGTTTCAATCGGTCGTAAAGAAAGTGTCCAAAATGGAGTTAAAAACTGATTTTTAATATCCTAACTCCGGCAGTTTTTTAGTTGAATTTGTGACACTGTTAGAAAACTCACATCATTTTCATTGTCTGCCTCTCTATTTTATTTTCATAATTTTACGTTGTATGAAATTAGAGGAGGAAGTGACGAGGTAAAGAATTTTAATTTCTGGATAAATGGAATCCACTCGACCCTTCCGGTTTGTCGAAAGAAACTTTTAAAAAAATATTTGTCCATAAAATCGATGTGACATCATAGTTTTTGAAATGCAACGTTTTGAAAAGCTATTTCTTTGAAAAACTTTTCTTTAGACAGAGAGGAATCCAGCCGTGCTGAGTTAAGAAGCAATAATGGGATATCGTGTATGGATTTTCATATGCATTCGTTAAAGCTTAAATCTTCTGGAAAAAGAACTTTACTATGAATATGATTAAAGTAATAAATCAATTTTCAAGCTTAATGCTGGCCTTAATTTCCCAAACTGATTTCTTGAAAATGAACCTCAGTTTGCAGTTTCAGTTTTCATGCCTTCCCTTAAATTATAAAACTAGACTATTCTATTAAAATTAATGCAATGTAATAATTACTATAATTACTACGTATATACTGGCACCCTGTGTACTGGTACCCTGAATGACACTAGTAATTCAGACTGATAAATTAATGTTATACAAATAGATGGTGCTTTTTCTCTGAATGGCACCACTAATGAGAAGAATTTTACTTTTAAATTCCAAAGCTTTTAAATATTTATTTATTTTACTCTCAAAAATGAGTAAAATAAATAAAAATGAATAAAAATTTTAAATAAATAAATAATCTGCGAAGATTATGGTTGAACTGCAATTACTGAGCGGAAATAATATTCTTACAGAACGAAACGTTCTGCATTCGAAACATTCTGTATCCGTAAATGGTTGAGTGAAATCAAATAATTTTCATATAAAAAAACACAATAAAAGAATTCATATATATCCTTCATTTTATTTGTGTCAAACATTATTCGTTCAGAGTAAATAAAATTGATGAATAATCCTCAGTTATTTCTATTCTTCAAATACTAAAATTCTTTTCTTCTTCAGATTTTTTTTCCATCCAGACCGTTAGATATTGTTATACTGCATCAAGAATGGTTTTCTCTTTTGTTTTTAATTATTTTTCCGAAAATGTTTCAGCAATCCACATTCTTCATCGGTTGTTGTTGAAATAGAAAAATTATTTTTAAAAATGTCTACATTCTTCACAATGGTTCGATAAACACTTTAACACATTTTTTAATATACAAACAATTTGGATATTAGTCTAAAGTAAACAATTCAAAGAGTATCCTCATACATTTTATTCGAAATTCCACAGATAATAAACGACAATTCCATATAAAAAAAGTCGTCCAATTTACAATAGTTTCACATTATTTCTACATGAGAGATACTCATTTCTCAGACATAGCCTGATTTACAAACAATCATTTCGGCAATATCCATGTCTGTTGGTGTTTTTCCGCGAAATGCCATCTTTGTTTGAAAAAAAAATGGTTTGCTTTATCGGAACATCAAAGTTTAAACACATCCTGGAAGATTTGGTATAAATTTCCAGCATTTTTGTGGTATGTTGTGATCATTTTTTAAATTGTGAAACTAAATCAAAAATTAAAAAATAAAACTCGTATAATCAATACAAAACAACAACAAAAAATAGTTGATTAAGTTTAGTTATATTAAAGTCTAGTTTCGAAGTCATGTGGAAAAAAATTTAGAGAACTTGAATTTTGGTAACGCGATACTGAATCTTCTCATGAAGCTTCCATACTAGATCAATGGGAAGAAAAGCTTTAAAAAAATTTTAAGTTTTTTTTATAACTTTTTTTTTGATATTTTGAAGGAAATTGCTTAGGCATAATCCTTTATTAAAAATTTATTTTCAAATCATCTGTTCTTTATTCTATTTTGGGGCATTTCGAAGTGTATTTATATATTTTTTTATTTCTTATTTATGTGCATGTATTCTTTGACGTTTAAAGTCAATTACAGCATATTAATTAATCTCAATAATCTGTTTTCAGCGAATTGTAATGAATTATAATTCGCTAATTTGAAAATTATAATGGTAAAATTTTAAAGATTTTTTTTAATTAAGACCATCTAATGGCATGTAAATTAATTCTTATTCAAATTGTAAAAAGGCAAAAGTATATCTCAACTTTCTACCTCTAAAGGAAGGCAAACGCCATGGAAAAAAAATGAACTTTCAAATTCTAGTATTTCAGTTTATAAATTCTATACTTATGTTACCATGATATTTAACATGTTGACTATCATCGCGAATGGTTTGCTATTTACTTGAAAATGAATACAAATACATGTTTATTTAGTGCTGCTCTCGAAATAATTTATTGTAAAATTATACATTTTTGCTGCCTTTCATACAAAAATATATTTGTGACTTCTGCCTCATTTTACCCTTTGTTTTTTTGTTTTTTTTCTTTTCAACTGCATCATCGCTAAAGTCTTTCGAGGTTTTAGATTTGATACCACTCAAGCAAATTTTTCATCTTAGAAGAAAGTAACATGGGGCGAAATCAAAGGAAAAGGTAATTGTAAAAGTACCGAAATGAAATGTGTGACAGGTAATTTGGCATGGAGAAGGATTTGTGATCTAGTATATTATCGTAAAGGAATAGCTACAACTTGACTTTCCCCAAGACAGGAAGTTTTGAATCCCTGTAATCTCGATCCATGCGCATGCGCAATACGTATTCGAACATGAAAACTGTGTTCTGACTCTTCGCTTGTCTTGCTTGAAAAGGTTTAGTTCAATTGCATTCGGATAATATTTAAGAAATTCTAGAATTTTGTGAACTTAATAACCCATGCATCAATAAAGCTAAAATCAATATTAAACATAGATCTGTCCTCTTATAATTTTATTTATTATTATTTCTTTCAGAGTAAAGAGTTATGGAGGAGGAGGAGGAAGTTATGGAGGCGGTGGTATGGACTGGTGGTAAACAAGAAATCTACATATAAAAGTAGTATATTCATCACTCAAAAAGCATCTCTCAACATGAACATTCTACAAAAAGTTCCACTCTTTCATTATGCATTTTATCGTCCTCCTATGTACATAATTGACAGATATAATTTATCTGTGTATGTAAAACAGATTTATAAATATGCCTGTTACTTCTTCGTAATAAAAAGAAAATGATACCTAATTCTTCTGTTTGAATTTTTGTCAAATAAGAAATACACTCTTAAAAACCTGCTAGGCAAAATTGCTATTAATAAACATCTTAAATATCCAGTAAATTTAACTTCATCAAAGAACATAAGGAATAGAAAGAAAAAAAGATCCAAAAAAAATCGAGAGAAAATATATTGAATCGGGGAAAAAAAAACTCGAATCGAAAGAAAAAAAATTATAAAATTATTTAAAGAAAAAAGTATACAAGATAATGGATAAGAGTTTATGAAATTCTTATTAAATCTTAAAAATAGTAATAATAAGGGAATGTTTAGTTTATTTCAAAACTCGGAAGAAAATAGAAATTGTAATTCATCGAAATATAATTTCAATAGACATCAATCACCATATTCGATCCTATTTTTAAATAAAATCATAAATTTAGCTTACAAGCTAACATATACAATAGCCATCTGGATAAACCACGTCATCAGGACTAGTAATCAATTAAGCAATATGATACCATAATCTTTCATTTTTATAATCCATTCGACATTATAACTTTGAATTTAACTTCGAAATAGGACGAGTTGAAATTGGTTGTCTTGAGCTATAACTTTGAAATAACGTTTTAAAATTATATTTTACAGCTTACAAACATTCAATCAAAATCAAATTTAATACTTTTAATCTTTTGTGTACAGTTGCTTTTTGCAATTGATCAATCAATAGATGTCAGTGGACTTTATAAACCAAAAAAGAAATTTATTTACTTATATATAAGATTACTCAAATTGTTAGTTGCCTGATGGCAGAATGTATTGCTCAGAGCTGGAAAATACGATTATGACGTGAAGTAAATAAGTGAAGTAATAAATTTCATTATTACGGACACCGTTAACTTTCTAGGACACGAAAAAAAATCGTTTTGAAATTATATCTGTGAATCTGTCCAACTTTCAACGTGTATTTGAGATTTGTATCAGATTTAAGGCCAAGCCATCAATTGAAAAAGATACTTTTTCCGAAAGGCACACTCTATTTTCTATGCTATTAATGTAACTTTGCCCAGAGAGATTCTTTTCCCATCTCTACTAATAATATTGTAAATGCGTATATATGCTCTACAGGACAGAGCGCCAATTTAGAACTACCGTATGACTTAAAGCTGCTAAACTTGGAATGTATATATTTCGGAGAGGGGAAATATACACTTAGGAAAAATTTTAGCTTTCCTTTTTTTTTTTTTTTTTTTTTTTCGAATTTTAATTAGACTAACCAAAATGGTGGCATTTCCCAGCGGTAACTTCAGAAAATACAATTACACAAAAATAATTTTTTTAGTTAAAAAATTATTTTTATGATGATACCAATTTTTTGAATATAATTTTTTTTCTATTCTTAATCAATTTCCAAATTAAAAATATTTTAAACACATTTTACAAAAAATATAGTTTAATGATTGAAGTGAAATTCAAATTGTTTTTATTGTTTCTACTAATAATTCAGCCTGTCATTTTTTTAATAATTTTTAATGATCAAGAGGTGAAGATTCGATTTATTTTTTAATACTGATCAGTAAATAAATATAAGTGTTTTTATTTTTAAACACTGTTACTCTTTCCTGTGTCATAATTAAATGTATAAAGATATTGACAGAAAATTTTGGAAACGCATTCACAAAGAACAGAAGTATATAAGTTTTCTATGTATATGTGTGTGCGTGTGTACAAGAGGCGCGATATATATATATATATGTGTGTGTGTGTGTGTGTGTGTGTGTGTCTGTGTGATGATATTTTAAAATCTAATTTAAACTTAATTAATTTCTTAATTTTAGCGCAATTCAACTCATATTAACTTTTCTAAAATGTTCTCTTATTTCCTGATCTCATTCTACTTTTTCTATTAATGCAACAGAAAGCTCAGTAAAAATACTTTCATCAGCGGTCCCCACATTCCGAGTGAAAGGATAAAAACTCTCTCTTGCCCCTTTTTCGCTGTTTTCTGCTTTTGTGCCTCACTATGAGCGGGCGCGTTTTGTCCGTGCCTCTTATACATAAATCACGCCTCCCAGGATGCAATAAATGCGAACTTTAAAATTCAAAGTGTCTTTTCTGCCTTCGGCCATGATTCTGCTACAAAAGTTTTGGTTATATATATATATATATATATATATATATATACACACACACAAAAGTATAAAAATCAAGTTAGTAGGAAAAACAAATAAACCAAATAAAAAAATATAAAATAAAATAAAATAAAAGAATCCGGCCTGAAGACTTTTTCAAGGGTCACCCTCAGGCAGGGATTCAAAAAAAGGGATTTTTTCTGTTAAGGAAAATCAGACAATTAAGTCTAATAATGATTCCTTCGTGACACGAAAATCCCCTGAAATTAGGCCCAAGAGATATACCATTTTAACAGAAAGGAATGAAGTTTTTACCAAAAAGATTTCCGAAACTGTTTTGTTTTCGTTTTCATTTTAGTTTCGTTTTCAAACTTTTTAT
>JAPMOR010093270.1:104310-143708 GCA_026543865.1 Argiope aurantia
AGATAAAGGTGTCAGAGTGAACATATATAAATACTCATTATCTTCATAATGACTACTTTCAGAGATTTTTTTTATTCTTTTTTCAATTGCTGCTAATTTAGTCATTAAAAAAATTTTTTAACCATTTTTTAATTTTTTATTTTTATGTTCTTATTTATTTACTATTAGCTGAATGATTAAGTTGATATGACTTAGAATTTTCATTCCTTTAAAATATGGTTATTGAATGCAATTTTTTTTTTTTCACCATCTTATTAAAGATAAGAAAATGGGTGATAGTGATGAAGAATATGATAGACGAAGAGCACGGGATAAGTTTAGAAGGGAACGAAGTGACTATCAAGATCGTGGCCGTGAAGAAAGAGGACGAAGAGATGATTGGTCTGAAAGGTAATTTGTCAGAATTCTGGTAATTTTTTTAAGAGAAGACTTAAATATAAATTGTATTTTTATTTTGCTTTTTTACTAACAAATTTTGAGTCCGAAGATGCTTATTTAATCTGTTTATTTCTATAATTAATTTCCTCTCACATTGTTTAAGAAAAAACATTAGAAAGCAATGTTTTGTTGAAGCTTACAACTGTATTGTTATATAAATTTCATTATTTTCAATTTCTATCTTTGTTATTTGTTTTATTAGTTTCATCAAAAATTATTCAGATATTGTCATGCTGCATCTTTTTTCTACATATTACTTTAAAGGGGTGGATTTGTGGAGTTAAAAAGTGGATCTGCATATTGCTTAAATGTGGATATCAGATTATACTCTACAATCAGAAAAACCATGGTATTTTAGTAACTGAGAAAAACAAGTCAAATTAACCATTGTATTTGTGGCTCTGCCTTTGCTTGCTCTATAAACAAGAAAAGTAAAAATACGATTTTTATGTTATGTTCTGTGTTCCACTCCTTTCAGATGTTTTAAAATCCCTCAACCATAATTTGAATAGTAATGAAATAATATTAAATATTATTGATAATTTATTACCTTTGTTCCACCATTTGTTACATATATACATAAAAAAGTTGAAGTTCCAGCTTTTTAACTTGGCAACATATATATATATACTCTGGGAGAAATGTAAAATTTGTATGTTATTTCTGCCTGCTTTAAGGAATTAAATTTTAAGTAGGTTTTATATATTTATAATGTTTTTTGATTTAATACTTAATTAAGGTAAAAATAATATCTTTAGATCTATTAATATTAACTACTACTTGAAATATGTAATAATTGTAAGATCCAGATAAGTTCAAGTAAATAAGTTTTAAAGAGAAAAGATGCTATGTGTATTCAATATAGTTGTCAATATGCATGAAAATGCTTTATTCTTTTTAAAAATACTTTTGGTTCTATGCAGCTGTTGTAACCTACATTAACACCCATGCTGTTTCAGAAACTTGATATCCAAATCTTCTTTAATATTTAATCAAATATTTACAATTCTTTTGAATTTTGAGCCCTGATAGCTTGTTATTAATGGTTATCAGGATAGAATAGACCTGATTCTAATTATTACAAAATTTTAAAAAAAAATCTGTACTTTATCATTTGATCAAAAATAGAGTTTGAGAAGTTCTTTAAAAAATACAATTTTGAATTTTGGTTGTTTCATGATTTTGCATGTGTTCTTTACTCGGAATATCAGAAATAATGTTTAAAAAATTACTCCCCGATATTGCGTTTTCAATAAATGGCCGTTGAGGATATTGCAAAATGCAGTTGTACTTTTATGTTTAATTTTTTGTAAATATTTTATTCTACTTTCATTTATCCTGTTTGTTTATTTTTAATATATGATGTAAAAATTTCTTTAGGGATGGCAGAGGCAGCAGAAGAGAATACCGTGATTATGATCCGAGAAATCGGCGAGATAGGTATAGTCCAGCTCGCCATGAAATAAGTCCTCCCTTGAAAAGAATGCGCCGTGACTGGTAGGTTACAGAATGTTATTTCAGTTCAATCCGTTTGGGCTCTTACTTAATCTGTGTCATTAAACTTTAAAGAATTGGCCCTCTTTTTTTTAACCTTAATTTGCTGTTGTAGGGATGACCGCAGCAGTGGCTACGGCAGTAATTTTGATGCAAATTATCCTGGTGGTGGCATGATGGGAGGAATGCATGCTGGATGGGGTATGCATGGACAAATGGCTCCACAAAGGTTTGTTTGTGTTGAAAGGTCTTTGTGAAAGGATTGTCTGATTTTCATTATATGTCTTGTTTATAAAGAAATGATTTTTTTCTTTTAATTTTTGTATGAATGGTTACTTAGTTGGTTTGTGCAGTTGTAACAAAGGTTTTCTACATCCTTCATTTTAATAATAGATATTGATGTTTATCATGGATTGATCGTTTAAGATTTATTTATGACTTTCAAAGGCAAAAATAAGTATTTATCATTTAGAAGTATTTATTTCTTATTTTTCAATTTAAAAAATGAACCATTTTGCTAGGAGCAATAACCTTTACTTACTATTTGTAATTCTTTCCCTCTTGCAGAAGATAAATCTAGAAAATAAAATATGGTTGTTCTGAATTTTAATACAGTGCAGGCATGAGTAATTAAAATTAAATTTTGGAAATAGGTGAAAGAATTAATTTTTAGGAAAATTTTGTAAGTTAGACTTAAATTAAGGAAAATATTTGTATTCAAATCAAAAATTTGCAGTACTGTAGTTCAACTATTGTGTATTCTTTATACTTTGCAGGGAAGTTGATACAGGTGTTACTCAACCACCTATGATGACATTTAAACAGTTTTTATCCTCTCAGGATGATGGTATAGATGACCAAGAGGCTGTTAAGAAATATAATGAGTACAAACTAGAATTTAGACGGCAACAGATTAATGAATTTTTTCTCAATCACAAAGATGAGGAATGGTACGTATTTATAATAGTGCTGTGTCTATTTTATTACTGTCACTTTATGTTGAATAGTTATTGAAAGGCTATGTAAATTTTAGTCTGAATTCTGAATGAATAAGATAATAACCTTTGTCACCAGATTAGATCAGTGTATTAGAAGTCTATTAAATTTTTGGATTATTTTTTAAAATAAAGTTTACTGAATTTCAATCAAGTAATTTTTTTCCTCTGCTGTCTTTAAACATTTAAAAAAGATTATGCAGTGAGAAAAATATTAAACCCTAAATTTAATTATTCGACCTTCATTTAAACTTTTTCAGTAATTTTAAAAATAATAATGTATAATAAATTTATTTTCAATTTCATTAAACCTGAATACAGTTTTAAACCTATTTTATTGTGGAAGATAACTTAATTATTATATAAATTAAAACTTAACCTTATTGATTATCATTTTATTTTTCTATATTTTAGTTTTATTTAAATTACAATCATTAACTTGTAGAAGATTATGTAAATGTGTGTATTATTTCATTTTTATTAGCTGCTGAATTATATTCTGGTAAAAATCTTCATTTTGTAGTATTTATTATAATAAGCTCTGCATAGTTTCATTATTGCTAAGTCCTCATTCCTCAGCTCTCTAGAACTGCCATTAAAACATTAATTAAATGATGTCTTAGTGATTTTGTCAGTTACTTGCTAAACTAAAGTTTTGTGATGGGTAAAGAATGAAACTAATAACAATAACTTTTTAAAATTTTATTCTTAAGTAATATTGTATTGGAATATATTGAAAAAAAAAAAAGCAAAAATCTGAATAATTTGCAAATTTTACTATTTTATGAAATAAAATTTCGAAAAAGGTTAAAAAGGTGCCATCTGTTATTTTATAATGAGATAATAGATTTTGAGTGAAATAATTAATAAATGCTATTGAATATAAAAGTTTTATTGTATATAAAATTACAGAAGTTATAAAATATTGTTCAATTGATAAGGTATAAGGTCATTGGAAAAATTTGATTATGTAAAGAATTTTTTTATTTAAAATAATTATTTTTAAATTTTATTGTAAAACAAAATTAAGAAAATGAAGAATAAACATATGTTTGATATCAAATTCTAATTATATAAATCTTAAGTAACACTTTCATGCAATAAATTAATTTTGACAAAATTCTTCACTCAATATTAGTTGCATGTGAAATCAATTGTGTAATCTAAATTATGATTAAAATGTTTTTTAATTATTAAATTATCTATTGTTTTTTTTATTTTGTATAAGATTTAAGTAAAATATAATAATATATACATGCCAATTACATAAGCTAAATCTAATTTTTTTTAGTGTTATGTAATTGGTATTCATTAAATTATTTCACAATTCTTTTATTGCCAGCTACAAAGAGGCCTTGTACTCTTGATTTAGAGAGTCGAGTGGGTACTAAAAATTTTCTTCAAATCCTATTATCCTTCCTTATTGTAGTTTTGGATCTGTACCTTCCTCGTCTCTCTCATAATGTTGTAGAGTTGTATGTTGCCTCTCTAATGCTGGATTATTGTTACTGTATATTTTTTCCTCCACACAGTGAGCAGATTGACATCTGGCATTTTTCCTCGAAAAGAAATGCAACATCTTCAGTGCATTCGAAATATGAACTCTTTTCTCATTCTTGCGCTGTTGATTTTCATGACTGTCGTGTAGTGAATGATGGAATTGATCTGAATTTGAAAGTTTTTTAGTCCCACTGTGAATTATACAGTGTGTGATTTTTAATTAAAAAAGTAAATAAGTTTAGGTAATACCCCCGAAACGTGGGGTCGCGACGCGATATTTTCACTGCCAAGCTATGGATCTATGTAAGTCAGCGTTTAAATTATTGGTAAAACTTTTTCATCATTTTTCAAATAGTATTTTTATCTGTGTGTTTTATTGTATATATATTTATATAAATGTTGTTTAAATTCTATTAAGAACTTTGAAATAGATTCCTTAAAACAAAAATGTGTTAAATTATGGTTTTGTGGATCAAAACTAATTCTACTTTACTTACCAAAACTTAGGTAGTTTATAGCTTAAAACTTGATGCTTACCCCCCCCCCTCAACACACACACATACACATAAATATTACTTAATGTTTATATTTGCATACGTCTTAATGTTATACGTCTTAAATTTAAAAGTTCTTTTGTCACAAAATTAATGATTTATTGTATGTAGAACTTCTTCACGTAATCTTTAAAATATTGCATATACTTTTAAATTTATTGAACCATCTTATTCCTAAGGTCATTCAAGTACTTCAGAATACTGTAATGCCCAAATTTTCCTTTCAAAGAAACGAAAAATTCTGTACCTCTTTAAAAACTGTAATGACAGTCAGTACTCATAATATAAACATCAATTTAAATGTGAAAAACCAGGACTTTTGGGCTTAAGACTTCGTCAAAGTTATCTTGATGGGGATTCAAAATGGAATTTTTTTCTGTGAGAGGTCAGACTTGTATATAAAAATTTACTCCTTATGGCTTGAAAATCTCATAAAGTTAAAGGTCTCTGAAAATTGGAACTCAATAAAAAAAATCATATTATAAAAAATTCCATAATAGAAAAATAAATATTGATAACCACCAGAATGTAAACATACTAAATAATATGCAAATTATAGAAGTAACATATGTCCAGTAGGAAAACACCTTTTTTAAGCAAAAACCCATGAGCAAGTGCCCTTGAACAATGGATTAACTTTTTAGCACCATCTGTTAAATTCAAGAGGAAGTATAAAGTAAGGTTTAAAAAAAGAGAAGGGCATCTTTACTAGAAATTGTATAACCAAGTGTACTTTCAGTAAAGAAAATAGCCTTTGAAAGTTCACAATACCTGCCTTAATTAAGCTGAAAGTTCACAATACCTGCCTTAATTAAGCCTTCAGTGTTGTAGTAACTTTGTGGAAATCAGTGTAGTATAAGCACTTAAGAAGTTTATCTCTTACATTTATATAAGAATCCCTGCTATTATGATTTTTTAATTATGCCAAGATTTGAAAAATTAAGTTTTTAAAACCTAAATATTATAAGTTTAAATGAAGTTACATAATTTATTCACTTTGAAATAAAATTCTTCCCTTTTATTGTAAATTCCTAGCAAAGTACCATTATTTGATAAATGTATTCTAATGAAGAAAAGCATGTGCCAAGTATATTTAATCAAATAGGAGAGGAAATTACACAATGATATTGAGCACACCTTGGGTATCACAAGAGTTTCATTTAATAGGCATCAATCTTTGACAATGAGAAGTCTGTGAAGAAAACTGCAGATCTTGTTTTAAAATCTGCAAATTCGAACTTTTATATATGTAGGAATTTTTTCTTAATGTGTTTGCTATTTATATTAGTAAAAGAGATAAAATATTGAAGCAACTTTGCATTAACTCTTATCTTATAACAATTATTTACTTTAATACTATAATATTTGTTGTTTAAATCCATGTGGAGGAAATTCCTTTGATGTTAATTTAATTTTTTAAAGTTTATTAGGATTTTCTCATATTAAATATTTCATTTTGATTAAAGCTATATATCCTAATCTTTAACTTAAAAATTTGCTTAGGTTCAAGTTGAAACATCATCCAGAAGAAAGTGCTAAAAGGAAAGCAGAATTACATGAAGCGTTGAAACGTAGGCTTGCTGTCTTCATGGAACTTTATGAAAAAGGTTGGGTAGATGAAGTACGCATTGACCAAGAAAATAGTGAACAAATAATAAAATTTCTTGATGCAGGTACTTATTTCATTCTCTCTGATGTTACAATCTTGTAAATGATAACATATTCTTGAAATTATATAAAATTTTCAAATTATCTGTTGTCTATTAGCACTTAGTATTGAAAATTAATGTATGTAATAATTTTTGTATATAAGTATAATAATTAATAATTTTTTGTATATAAGTTAATAATTTGGAAATAAATTAATAAAATGTAAAGCATTATAGGAGTAACTATTGCTGCAAAGCTGTTCCTTTTGATGACTTCAAGTTTTTATATACTTTAAAAAAATTCTTAGTTTGTATAATTTTAACTTAATTTTTTTAATTTATTTATTTTGAGATAATGTTGTGATTTGTCTGCTTTAGCATCTGGTGTTTAAAAAACGTTTGATTACTGAAAAGGGGGAAAAGAAATTGATACTATATTGTACTTGTTTCATCTTGGGAAACTTAAAGAAAAGCATTTTTATGTACAAAAATATTAAATTGTATTCAGTTTTTAAACTATAAAAATAAGCATGAGGTAAGATTCGATATTTTTAGAACATAATAAACTAATTATCTTAATCAACTAAAAGTTCTAAATAGTTTTTTTTTTTTCGTACATAACAGTATTGGTTTAAATAGTTTAAAAATTTCTTTCGGAACTGACTTTTTAAAAAAATTAATTTAATTCAACATTAAAGTGTATAATTCTCTTTTTCCAAACTAATAAATTCATTTAAACTTTATATATTTTCAGTTGTTGAACAATTTATTAAATGATAGGTGATAAATACAAAACCAAAAATTATTTATCTTTTAATGATTCTTATTTATAGAAGTAATTGGTTTGTCCTAATTTGTATTTATTCGATTTCAAGTGTATATAAGTATATATAATATATAGTTTCATGTAAAAATATGTTGATATTTATATCTAGAAACTTCTCTATATCATAGATTTATTAAAAAGAAATGGAAAATAGCATAATTGCAGGTATACATGCAATAATATTAATATAATTAATTTATAAATTTTCTGTTCTGCGATGATTCACATCTCTTCAATCTTACAACATACTTTCTCACTCGTTTATTTATTATTGAGATTAAATCTGTTTATGAAAGAAAGTGAGAAATTTAAGTATGAGTAACATGCTTGTGATTTCCAAATATGGATTTGCTGTATAAATTAAGCAAAACTTTTTCAAGGGAATAGTTATTTTTTATTATTGCATATATGTTTGTGATAATTGATCAGCCATTTTTATCCTTAAATATCATTTGACTTGTTTTAATTATTTTTAATACAGTTTTATTGGTTTTTTTCCCCCTTTCATCTGTATTTACATAAAGCATTGTCTTTTTATTTTAGTGGTTATAAAGCTAGAAGGTGGAACAGATTTTGATTTAAAAGTGCTTGATGAACCATATGAAGAGGAAAAACCTAAAGAAACAACTCTCTTGCCATCTAGGTAAAAAAAATTAAAAAGTTTTTATTATTATGAGTTCTTTTCTTTTTTAAAATAGTTTGTTTACATTTGAACAACATTTTATAGAACATTGCATATATATATTTGTATATTGTACTTCTTATCAATCAATCAATATTGTTCTGCTGTTAAAATCTTTTGTATTTTCCTGTAGTTTGAAAGAAGAAGAAGAAGATGATGAAAATGATGAAGAAAAGGTGAAAATAAACTTTTTGTCTTTGTACAAAGAAAGAAACTGTTGCGATAGTTTTGCCTGATTATAAAGATTTCACTTTGTCTTGCTTAAATGTTTGGTGCTTTTCTCCTTGAAGGAGAGGTACAAATATTATCAAAATACATGTTTTCCTATATTAATTTAGACTGAATTATATAAGGTATTAATTTTTTGCACATTAATTAATGCATAATTTTTTTTTCACAAAATGAAAAACAAATCATCAGAAATGGGGAACAGCACTTTGAAATTTACTGTGCAAGGAAAGAAAATATTTTGAAAGATAGGATGTTTTGCAAAATCAAGTTTTTATTTGTGATTAGAAGTTTTTTCTTTCCCCTCTTTTAATCCTTTTGAGCAAAATACAGAAATCAAATCTACTTATCATATAATGAAAGCATATTTTTATGTTTATCATGTATTGGTTGGAATTTTTGTTTGTATTTTCAAAATTATTCACCTTGTTACAGAATTTGTTTGAATTATAAAATTATAGTATGAAATAAGGAAAATATGGATTCCTCTCATGGTTTGTTACTTAATGTATTATTAACTTGTAACAATTTGTGACCTGTTTTGTAATTAATTTCCGTATGCTTGAATCTCAAAAAGGCAAATTATTTATTATAACAATTATAATGTCACAAGCACATTATATAGGCTCTGTAAAATCATACATTGAACAAAATTTCTTTAAAGTGACAGTGCACTTAATTAAAATTTACTTCCTTCACAAACAGATTTGTCTAAATACTGTTTTTTATGTTGAAGAGCTTTCTGTTAAAAGTATAGAACATTATTTTTCTGTTAAAACCATGTGTATATTAAGAAAGTTAAAAAAAATTTTAAAAAGCTGATATTTCAATTAAACATTAATGTTGTTAATATCACATATGCATTTCATAGTTATTTTCTGTAAATGTGAATACTTTTTACATGTATAGATTGATGAAGTAAAATCCAAAAAGAAAAGAAAGCGTTCTCACAGCTCTCGGTCTGGTGATGACAGCTCATCTGGCTCTGAATCAGATTCAGATTCTTTGCCACCAGGTAAATATGTGATGTTAATTGTTCTGGTATTAATGTGGCTATTTAAGGCCCTAGCCTATTGTTCAGCTTTTCAAATTCAATTCTCAGTATTGTTGTACATTGATTTCAATGTGATTTGATCGTGGTTCAATTTCCAAGAGCGCCAAAATTACGACTATGTAAAATCATCAGCACTGTAGTTGAAAAATTCTTTCAATTTTAAAGTCCACTGTCATGCATTTAATATGGATTCTGCTTTGAATTGTGCTGGCTACTTCGATTCAATTAATTATTTTATTACATGATTTACTTTTACAATATATGTTATATATATTGTGTTTTTTTAATTACTTCATCTCCACAATTTCTTAATTAATCATATAATAATATTAACCTGGTATTATAATTTAATTTTTTTTTTTAGGTAATGCCATGATTTAAATTCTGTTTAGCATTAATGCTCTTGTCCTAACCAATTTAGGAACAGTAATATAGATTATTCAATTTTCCTTTCAAACATTAAATTGATTATGCATATCTAATGACAATGAGAGCATGAATTTAAGGTCAAATGATTTTTTTCTATGGTTGGAGGGCTAAAGTTGGTAGCTTATAAACAATGAAATTTTGCTGCACTGTATAAATTCTTTTATATTTATACAATATTCCTTAAAAATGTATTTTAGTGTTGCTAATATTTTCTTTCTGCAGTGTTATGTTTGTAATTTATTATTATTTCTGATAGTAGAATTATAGTTCAGTTTTGATTTGGATTTTGGTAAGCAATATAAATATGAAAGATAAGTCTGAAGGAAAACACATCTTTTCATTCATAAGCACTCTATCAATGTGCTTGTGCTTTTACACTACATATTTCATAAGTAAATCTGTAAAAATCCACTCTGAGATGTGATTGGCAGGTTAAATACCGTTTAGATAGGTGCACTTTTACTGTTGTATATATTGATAGTGCACTTCTACTGTTGTATAAATAACATAGTTAATTGTTTATAAATATGAAATTGAACTAAAGCTCAATAATTGAAGGAAAAAAAAGAATTTTAGCATTAATTTTTACTTATTCTTTATTGATTTTAGTGAGGAAGAGTGGAATTATTTTTCATATACTGTTAAGACATCGATAAATATAGGAAATGGTTAAAGCTCAGTAAATGAAGTGGCAGGGGGGGAGCAAGATGAGATTTTAATATACCCAAAAATGTCAGGTATTTTTTTATACGATCTGCAAATAAATATCAGCAGAAGTCAAAGCCAAGAAAATTAACTAGTCACTCATCATGTTAATCTTTCTGTGTTATATAATCATGAACTATATAGAAATAATATAAATAATAATTTAATAAATATTCATGATATATAAATAATATATCATGAATAATATAAAATAATTTGAAATCTTGTTTTAGATCCGATATTTTAAACTATTCAATTTCATAGTTCTTTCTTGCATTTTAGGAGTAGATGATGAGGAAGGCAGACTTGCCAAAAATGGCTTACCCAAAGGGAAATCTCGCAGAGCACGCTCACCTTCTGAATCGGATAAGGATAGTGTTGACAAAGATGACAGCTTAGACAAATCAGACATTTCAATCAAACAAGAAATGGATGACAGTTTACCTGAAAAGGTTGTGAAGAAAGAAGTGGATCCAGATCTTGAAGAATGTGAAGAAGCTGAAAAAAGAATTGATGAAGGTAGTTACAAAAGCAAAAACAATTTTCTTACCTTTTACTTTTTAATAATTTTTATTCTTGTTGGTTCCCTGAAAATTTGGCAAGAAAAAAATAATTTGATGTAAAACATAATCTGTGTAGATTAGTGTGTATCTACAAGGAACCAAATGACATATAAAGTGTAAGAAAAATCATTTAGAAATATTGATGAAAATATTTCTGGAGAAAAATGCGGTATATGCATTAGTTACAAGTACAAAATGCTTATACATGGAACAAAGAATTTAATTCCCAAAAATGTGCTGGAATTCTAGCTCTGGAACAAGTTTCTATTCTAGGTTTGCACCATATACTTCATACATTATTCATTTAAATATATTGGCACTACATAATTTGCCTTTTTTTTTAAATTAATATTTAAAAAATTCATTATTTGTTACTGAAATAATTATAATTCTGACTTGATGTTGTTGTTTCTTATGCATTTGCCACAGACAAGGCTGCTGACAAAGTCAGCAATGTAGCTAGCATTAATTAATTATTTTTTTTTATTTCCTTGCCATGATTTAAAAAGTTTTACACATTTGTGGCAGTATGATGAAAAGATCAAACATATGTAGAATTAAAATAAACATGATTGTGAAATATTTGTTCATTTGAGAAAATGTTTATTGTGCAACTAAAATAATTATAAAAATATTTTGTAATAAAATATTTGGAAAAATTATTGAGAAATTAAAATCTGTCTTTATTTGATTTTCAGCAAAAATGCCCTTATTTTTTAACATTCATACAACTTGAAAAATATCTTGTCCTTTGAAATCATAGTAAATCAGAATTTTCATATTGTAGAAGCAGATTTCAGGCTGTATTTTCATCTTAGTAATTCATTCTTTATTTGGTTTTAGAAAAATCTAATTGGCAGTATTAGAATAGTAGTATTAAAATAGTATTCGCAAATTTACTTATTTGTTAGGGAGGAAGATCTAGTTTTTCTCTTTCAAGTTTATGAATGTTTTGTTGTTGCTATTTAACTTTCTCTTTCGAACTTATGAAAAATTATTTACAAAATTTTGCTAATTATTTTTTATTTGCCAAAAAATGTTTATTGGTAAATATATTGTATTATATTTTAAATAAATATGTGGCAATTTATATTAATTTTTAGTGATATATCTTTCAGATGGTGAAAAAGAAGTTGAAGAAGTAATGGATGAAAAAGAGGATGAAGAACCAAAACCAAGAGCTCTTCATAAAACTCATTCCATCTTCCTTAGGTATTTAGCACCTTCCATTACCAAGCAAGAAGTTGAAGCAGTAAGTACTGCTTATTTATTTGTTTATAGTTTAATTTGGCTTGTTTTTCTTCAGCTCAGACTGGATTGAGTTAAATATATTGTCAGGTGGAGAAGAACACAATATTTCTGTATCAATATGTTAAATAATATTTGTTTAACCTAATTTTTGAACATGGTGAGATAAATTTTATACACTTTAACTTGAATTGTTTTGTGTCTGTGAACATACAATTTCATAGTCAATTTTTCACATGATTCCTGATGTACTGGAATTCTGACACATATATACAGTGGTGGCCAAAATTGTGGACACTTTTGAAAATCGTCATGTTTTCTAACTTTGTATGCTTATAAAAAATGTTACATTTAACAAAATGCAAATTATTACATAGCATTTTAAAGAGAATTTAATGCTGATTTCAATACAAAAAGCAAAATTCAAATATTTTCAATGCAAAAAAGTTATTCTTACTTTAATATGAATAACAAACACAGTGATGAAGTGGATTGTAATTTCTAACTTTCCAGACAAGTCACTGTTCTTGTTCTGAGAGGCAGTCAAATGTTAATAACTGCTAGCCGAAGCTGACATGTTTAAAGTTGGAACAAGTCATGATTGTGCTTTTTTCTGTAGAAGGAAGACTGTTTTTTTATGTAATTAAGTGGCAAGCTAGAAACTTTTTAATATATAGTAGGAATTTTTGTAAATATCTATAATATTTAGTCAAGAATCAATGACATCAAATAAATTAATAGATTGACATCTAGAAAGAGAACTAAGATTATTGTGTTATGTGAATGTGGTCTTTCCTGTGCTGAAATTGCAAGAGAGATGATTGGTTCAATGACTATATCTGGAGTCAGAAAATTTTGTTTACGATATCAGGAGACAAATTTAATAAAAAATAAAGTAGGAAAGGGCTGAAAAGGGTGTACCACATCTGTTGATGACAGAAGAATAAAAAGACTATGTCTCCAAGATAGAAGAATGCCATCAGAGGCTATGTTGGACTAAGAGGTAGAATTCCTCAAAAAAAGCGTTATTTCAATTTACAGCAGAGCAAAAATGATTATAGTGGGCAAGGAACACATTAATTAGACAAATAATCAGTGGTCACATGTTATATGGAATGATTAAACAAAGATATTTTGATTTGGTAGTGATGGGGCAGAAATATGCAAAATGTAGAATAGGTGAAGAGCTACATCATGACGGCATTCAGGCAACTGTGAAGAACTGAGTTAGTGTTATGATTTGGACATGCATGTCAGCAGACGGTATTGGTCTCATTCGTGTTTTCGATAGAATTTTAAATGCAAGAAAATACATTGACACTATTCTAGAGCCAAAATTTACACCTTCCATCAGTAATCGCTTTCCCAAAAATACATTATTTATTTTTCAGTAGGATTCTGCTCCTTACCACACAACAAAAATATCGAATGAGGGTTTTAGTACAGAACATTGAATTGTTATCATGGCCAGGAAACAGTCCTGGCCTCAAAATTATTGAGAAATTATGGCAACGTTTGAAAATTCTTGTGCACATGAAGCGTTCATCAAATAAAAGAGAATAAATTGAGGCTATAATTGTTTCCTGGCATCATGGAATAATGAAGGAAAAACTTAAAACTCTCTTCAACTCAATGAAACATCAGTATGAAGCTGTAATAAAAAATAAAGGCTACCTTACTAATAACTCACTGCAGTCATCAGCATTTAATGTATCTCGACAATTATTGCCGCTAAACTTTTTTTGTATTGCAAATACTTGAATTTTGTATTGAAATCAGCATTAAATTGTCCTTAAAATGATATATAAGTGTTTGCATTTTGTGAAACATTACATTTTCTATAAGCATATAAAGTTAGAAAACATAACGATTTTCAAAAGTATCCACAATTTTAGCCACACTGTATATGCTCTTAATGATACCTTTAAAAAAAGAATATAATTAATATTAGATTAGTTTAATGAAATGCACATACTTCCACTTGATAATGAATTAAAGAAAATTGATTTTAAGAATCTATTATTTTTAATAAGGAGTTATAAATTAAAGTTTTAAAAATAGGCAGTATTAAAAAAAAAGAAAGGACTTCTCTATGCTGTAATTAAAGTGTGATTTTAATGCAGTTTTTATTCCTTATTTTGAAGAGAGCTCATTATTAGTTGGCAAATAATAGATTTTATTTTTTTAAATTGTGGTGTGTTTCAGACAATTTGCATTCAGAAATAAAAGCTATTTTGCTCTTTAACCTTTTTTTTTTATTATTATTTAACATTATCTTATTTTTATGCTTAGCAATCTCAATGCTGAAAATGAATTGTAATGTAAACATTCACCGTATTTATACTATATGCTTTCTAAAACTATAGATGTGCAAGCGATTTCCTGGATTCCTTCGGGTGGCCATAGCTGATCCACAACCAGAGAGAAGGTTTGTGCGAAGAGCTTGGGTTACTTTTGAAAGATCAGTGAACATAAAGGAGATGTGCTGGAAATTAAATGGCATTAGAGTAAGTGTATTTTTTATGATAATTTAATAATTGCTAAATGATTACTTTTTATGTGGTCTATTTTTTATATTTCATGAATTATGATTAACAAGTTTAAGGGAAAGATAAGGATAAGAAGAAAAGATATTGTAAATTGTAAGATATCACAGGACTAAAGTATTTTTGGAAATCTGTAATCTGTTAAAAGATAAAAGAACATTTATATGTTGAGTTTGAAGAATTCTGATATATAAAATATCATCAATTTAGTATGATATTTCTATTTATAATTATCAGCCCGAGTTCAAGAAGGGGACAATTCCAATTTTACATTTAAAAAATTAGTGAGTGGAAAAGTTTTTATTTGGGGAAAAAAGAAAAGAAAAAAGCTAGTAAAATTCCTTCAGTTTCTTAACTTGTTGTTGCTTGAAGAGATGCCTTATTCTTACACAAATTGGTGTATACTGGAAAACAAAATTCCAAAATTTGGAGTTCTTTTTCTTGCTGAAGATTTTCCAATAGGTTCCTTCACAATTGGTTTATACAATATTTTATCTTATCTCTGCAAGAAAATATTTTTGTTCATTTCAAAAAAATTTATGGGAGTTAATATTAAATGATCTATTATGAAGTTATAGAGTGGTAATAATAATTTTTAAAGTGCTGAAAATAATTTTGACATTTCATTTGTTTCCAGTTATTTAAAAGAATTATTGCAATGCTCTTAATCTGTTGAAAAGCATAATTAATGTATATCTTTTGATGTTTGCTAATTTTCTGTCTTCCAATAAAATGAAATTTTAATGTTTTATTATCATTGTTCCTTTTTAATAATTTTTTTAAAAATATTTCTTTTTTCTAATTATAATTTTGTTTCTTTTTCTTTTGTAGTTGCGTGACGGTGAACTGGGTGCCATTGTCAATAGAGATTTAAGTCGAAGGATAAGATCTGTGAATGGCATTTCTTCTCATAAGCAAGTTGTCCGTGCTGACATTAAATTAGCGGCCAGAATTATCCAGAATTTAGATAAACAAAAAAAACTGTGGCAAGATGACGAAGAAAAAAGGGAAGAATTTGATGAACGAGTAAGTCTTGTGCATTGTCTAAAAAAAAAATTTTTTTTTTAATGTTTGGAAGAAGCTTATTGCCTTTTTATTATTATTACAACTCGCAGATTTTCACAATTCTTTGGATTTCAGGGCTTCCTGGATCAAATTTTTTCTTTGAGACCAATTAATATTCTTTTTATGTAATAATTCTCCAATATTTATAAGCACTTTTTGCACAAATGCATTTGTTTTATTGTTCAGCCAGTCATGTTTATTTTACTTTTGTCTTGGATGATCCATTATTTTATTAAATTCATCATAGACAAACAATATCATTTTTGTATTACCAGATAACTAGAGAAAATAAATTTTGTTTTTAAATGGATTGAGGATTAACATTTAAATTCTTACATCTTTTTACTTTTCCAAGTGCAGTAATTTTAGCTAAAAATGAAACTCTTAAAGCACAAAATACCAAGTCCTTAACAACTGATGCATACGTTCATGATGAATTATAAACAAAATCCAATATGCACATATAATGACATATGTCCCCTTTAAATAAAATGATTATTTGGGTGCTTTTATTTGCATTGAAAGTTTTTTATTTAATTATTTTTATTTTTGTTTCCAGTCCAACATAGTATTTCATATCATTGTCTTGCTTCAAACTGAACATGATACTAGAAACAAACTTGTTGCTGTCATTAAATCTTGTACATACAATTTCATAATTCTAGTTATGGGTTGTCCCCTCCCCCTCCCTCTAAAGAAATATAGGAGGTTAAAGCAGCATTACCTTGAGAATTGTTTTGTAGTGCAATTGTTAATGTAATACCAGGTTATTAATAATAATTGTGTACTTTCATATCAATTCTACAAAGGAATGCAAATCATAGACAGAGTTATATTTACATCAGTCTATCCATAGCAATAGTTTTAACTATTTGCACCTTGTCTCTCTTGATCCCCTGCCCTCTTTAAAGATTTCTAATTGAGCTATGTACTTTCAGCTGAAATTTTCCATGTTGTAAAAACTTATTCCATAATTATATTTCCTACTACTGTGTAAAAGGCATTTGCTTCCCCCATTTTTTATTTCCTAAATTCTTATAGGGATTTCTTCTAAGCTCTAAAAACCCTCTTCTAAAGAATATCACAGACTACCTTATTGAAGAAGCTAGTGCCGAAGAAGATGAACTTCTTGGAATGGGCGATAATGACGAGAACCGAGACAGTGAGGAGGGCTGTACTTTAGAAAGAGATGAGAACCTCGTTAAAGTAAGTTTGCTTATTTTAAAAGTGTTTTTACATGGTTTGTCATAAAAGTAAGATAATTCTTATTATAATGCATTAGTTGAAAAATTGTCATGGTACATTCCTTTTAACAAAGATAAAAATTATGAAAAATATTTTTTAAAATAGCATAATCAAAAATGAATATTTTTTAATTGCTTTCATTCCATAATTCATTTTCTAAAATGGAATTATTTTTAAATAATCTGTTTAAATATTTTAGACTTACTTATTAATTGAAGATAATTCAAATATATAATTGTAAAATACATGATTGATTTTTATTAAATTAATAGAAATTCATAAACAACATATTAATAATTTATAATAATTAATATATCATAGTATAATAATTCATTAGAGCTGTTAAAATTGTCTAAAATAAACATAGTATTATATTTTTAGCTGTCTTTTTTCATTTTAATTAGTGGTTGGAATATTTGTGTTCATTATTTAACAAAACTGACTCTCAATTTCAGGTTTTGGATCGACTTTTGTTATACTTGCGTGTCGTCCACTCTGTTGACTATTATAATAGCAGTGAATATCCTAGTGAAGATGAAATGCCCAATCGCTGTGGTATTATGCATGCAAGAGGTTCTCCACCATCTAGTAAAGTTACTCAGCAAGAGATTAACGACTATATAAGCCACTTCGAGCAGAAAAGTCAAATTTTCTTGCAAACCCCAACCAAACTGGATGAGGAAGAATGTGTAAAATTGGGTAAAAAAGATCCCGATGCTGAAGTTGAAAAGTTTATACAGGCAAATACTCAGGAATTAGCAAAGGATAAGTGGCTATGTCCTTTATCAGGAAAGAAATTCAAAGGACCTGAATTTGTTAGAAAGCATATATTCAACAAGCATGCAGAAAAGATAGAAGAAGTCAAAAAGGAGGTATGGAATTTGATAAAACTTTTCCTTTTGTCATTCTGTCTTCAAATGTGTATATATTGTCTGGAATTTGTACTAGATTCTTTTTTTCATTTCTGTTGACCTTTCATGTTCTCCAAGATGATTACCCATTTTCATTTGCTAAATTATCTTATTTCCTGCTGAAGAATAAATCATTAATCATGTTTTAAGATAAATTTATTTACGTTTCTGTGGAAAAATTAACTGGCTGAAGTTGTTAGATCAAAAAGGAATAAGGGTAATTTAATTATTATTGACAATATGTTGAACAACATAAATTCTTTTTCTGAGCATAAATATTAAATTAACAGGGAAATGCTTAATTTTGCACATTTTTTTAATGCTGTGTCATTTGCATATTATAAAAAATATTGAACTTAACTGCAAGTTTGTCTTATCACAAAATCTTGAGCAAACTATTTTTGAAGGTTGAAATTGCTAGAGACCCCCTCCCTCCTCCAATGTGCTAGAATAAATGCATTTTTCAGTATAATTGCTTATGGAAAAAGGAATTGTGTACTGTCAATAAATATTTTAGTTTTTCAAAAAATAAAATATATGGTTTTAAAAAAATTACTATATTTACCTTAAAAGAAAAAAAATGCCAAAAGAAAATAAATCCATTTTCAGAAAAGTTTCATAGTGTTTTAAAATATTACTGAGTTATGCATTGAAAATAAATGATTAAATGTAATAAATGATTATTCTTGTATTTGTATTTGTTTGCTTTCATACTTATCTGGATCATATGCAGTTTGGCAGCTTAAATTTCTTATTCTTATTGAAAAATAAAATCCAATCCAATATTGCAATTACAATTTCAAAGTTTCATAGTACATTTTACTTGCAATATATAAATGCACCCAATAGCATATTAGCAGAATTCAAACATGTAAGTAAAAATTTTATGTATAATCTTTTGACATGTTCAATTATGAGGAGAAAATTCATTTGTTATTGCTAAAGTAATTGTCAAAATTCACAGCCCAGTTGGGAGTAAAATAATTGCATAATATCTAAATTAGTTTATTTTATGAAATATTATTTTCAGAAATGACCTTTGTCAGTCTTCAGAAATTTGCTTAGTTTTAAATTAAAATAAAATTTCCAGAAAGAAAATTATTTAAAGATGAATATTCCCCACCTTAAAAAAAAAATGTTTCATCAGATATTCTACCACTTGGTACAGTAGTGAGAGAGAAATATTTGATATGTAATTATTTGAAATAATATTTAAAATAACAGTGGTTTTATTGTTGTTTAATGAAATAAAATAATCTGAAGTTTTTTTTGAACAAGGAGCAATATTCTTGTTTTAATATTGTTAAAATATTTATCGGTACATTGTCTTCTGTTTAAGGTTGAGTATTTCAACAATTATCTCATGGATCCCAAGAGAGCCCAACTTCCTGAACATCCTTCTAACAGGCCAAGTGGTCAAAGAAATGAAAATATGCATGGAATGAATGGACCTCCATTTCATAGTGGACCATTTCCACCTCCCATGCCTCCATATTTTGGACCTAGAGGACCAGGACCAAACTTTGGAGGTATGTTATTTTTTGGTTACATTGATTTCATTTTTAATTAATCATATGCATACTTATACTTTTTAGAAGTTAAAACTTAAAGTAATTTCTTATAGCTTATTTAATTTTCGATCATTCATTCTGAGCCAAATAATTCCTCCAAGTAACTAAAAGAATTTTTTAAAATAAAGAGCCTGCATATTTTTAAAAAAATCAGAATCTGAATTCCAAGAATTTTTTGTCATAAAATTTTAAGAATAATCGCTTTTAAATTTAATTTTTAAAAAATAGAAAAGCCTGTTCAACTACTTTATAAGTTAATTTTTGAGTGTTTAATTTCGGTGTTTTGATTTAATTTAGTATTGAAAATAGGGAAGAATTATGAAGCCTCAGTTTTATTGCATATGAATGTAGGTTAATAATTCTAAATATGATATAGAAATATATAATTAATTGTAGGATTTGGTGGCCAGAATTATGGAAGAATGGATATGTATCGAAGTGGATATGGCAAACGTAACTTTCAACGGTAAGTGATATTCTAAACATATTTAAAGCTAAAATTTTATTTGCATAGAATTAAGACATTATAACCTTTTATTAAGGTAGTATTAAAATTAATTTTCTTTTCATTTCTAACTTAATGTTTCTGTACAGTTTTATTTAGTCCATTAATTAGATTATTATATGGGATATTTCTGGTGAAAGTTGTTAGCAACACAAAAGTAATATGTTAAATCCAGTTAAGCTTAATAAATGCACATGATTTCTCTAGATTACACTTTTACTTTGAAGAATTAGCAATAAATATTGGAGATAAAAGATTTTTCATTTAAAATGCTATTATAATTATTTTGAAATTTTAATAATCCAGATAAAATAATTCTCATTATGTAAAAACTTTGTATTTTAAGAAAGATGTTTAGATAAATACAGAGTAATGTTTTCATTTAAACTTAGAAGACCTACTATGTTGATAAAATTACTAAAATTCAGTAGAATAATACATAATATATTCCAAAAACAAAATTCTTGATTTTTTTTTTACAATTTATGTTATGCGTACTGCGAACAGTCTTTTTCCTTGGTATCTTGCAGTGATCCCAGAGAAATCATTGGTTATCACGATGTGGATTCTCCGATGGATGTGGACTATTTTTAAATTATCAGCGCTTGGTCTCTTTTCTATGAAAAATTTTACTCTGTACATATCTCTTATCTACTTATCTGCCACTATTATGAGGTGTGAATTATCTTTCTAAAAAATAAAATGTGTTCTTCCTAAAAAGAAAATTTTCTTATATTAAAATCATCATTTGTCCAAGAATCATTTTAGTGGCAGTCTGGTAGAGTCAGTGTGAAACTGCTTCAACAATTAGTGTTCTTACATGTTTCCATTTCCAGAAGAAGTCCTCGCTCTGACTCAAGAAAAATGATCACGTACAGAGATCTTGATGCACCTGATGATGTGGAGGTCTTTTAAGTTATGTAATATATTTTTATTTGCATTATCAACCTCATCTGTAAAGTCTACACTTGGACATCATTTATTGTCATTAAATGTTTTGATATTTATTTGTTGCTTTTTCTTTTTAGAGTAGAATAAAACTTTTTTTGTAAAAATTTTTATAAATAAGAATAATTGTATTTTTTTAAATGTGTTTCTTGTTAAATAAATGCTAATAAACCAAAATGATTTAAACTTAACTATTTGTATAATGAACTATATTTCAAAATAATTATCACTAAATTTTTGAGATATGATAATATAGATAATCTCATTTTATCAAAATTTGCAATGAGTGAAACACTTTTCACCATTTCAACTTTCTCTTTCCTCTTAAAGTTTGCACTTAAATCATATGTAACAACTTATTATGCACATGTGTGTTCTTGCAGATTTATCTTATACTTGCTGATGGCAAGCCTTTTTTAGTTTCTATTTAAAAAAAAAAAAAAAAAAAGACAACACAAACAAAATATTTGATCATGCTGAGCTCCTACATCACTATCGACATTTTCAGAAATGTTGTATTTATCTGATATTTTATTTTAATTTTAAGAAAAGTTGAAAAAGATCTTTATTGTTAATTTTTTAAAAGTTGACTTTTTTTTTTTTTTGGTATTAATAGTTTTTTTTTTTCCCCCTTCTCATTTTTATGATCATTTCTATGTTTTGTCAAATTCAAAAAGGCATGATTTTACAATAGAAGATGTGCAAATTCAGAAATAAATAATTAAAATTTTAAAAAATAAATATTTAAAATTAATTTTTAAGAATTTTTTTTGAATAAAAACTAAGCATTATTATAAAATAGCAAAAAAATAGTGCTCTTTGAAAATATGCAGTTTATGTGTGCATACTTATACAAAGATGCTTAATTTTTGGGGATAAAGTGTATTAAAGTACTTAATTTTTGCAGCAGTTTTTCACTGTGCATCCTGCATTAATATTTAAAATAAATATAGGTAAACAGAGCTGACCTTGGAAGGAGTGATCCTGATAATATGTAAATAACAATTGTTTATGTTGTAAGAATCTAAAGATTTGAAATTAAGAGAAGAATGTTTTCTCATCTTTCTTGTATATTTACATCTGCGCACTGCAACTTGTTATGCTTTTTTCCTCATTAAGATTTTATTTTTAAATTATGTGAAAACTAAAATTTTGTTAACAAGAAGATGCATTTATCCAAAACTTAATTTTTTTCAAATATTACACAAATTTTGTTTTCATAATCAAATTTTTCTTCTGATTAATTTTGTATTGTGTAATAGTTTTACAGTACCTATAACAAGCATCTCAATATATATATATAACATAGTTATACCTACTTTGCTTGGTATTTGTATTTGGTACAGTTTGTTATTTTATAAAGTTCAGCTTTTTTATTCCAACCTTATATCATGTCTAACTTTTCAATTATAGTTTTCACATATCCACAAACCATAAATATCCAGCCCTTTGGATTTGGTTATAAGCATGATGTGAATCTATTATTATGATAATAAAACTACATCTTACAGTCTTTCCTTTTTAATCTTTCAGTCTTTTCCTTTTTGAGTAATCATGCGAGTGTGCAGATGGATAGACGAATTTCATTTAAAATTTGATACCTGCAATTTTGCTGCAATGACCATAGACCATTATATCATGAGTTATTGTATTATACCTATTAAATTCAATTCCTGCTCAGATTCTTCCTTCTCTTTGGCCATTAATTCTTTCTCAGTCGCTGGATAATTTTCCCCCCCCTTAAATTATTATTATTTTATTTAACACATTGTGTATATTGGTAAAATAAGGATTTAAATATGAGAAAATGATAATTAAAATTATTCTTATAAAATTAACATTTGAATCCAAATTTGTTGGTAATATCTTTAGATGTTTAGCTAATTGGGATTTGATAAATAAACTGCTTAAAGAAGAAGGTCAATTGTTCTTGACTCATACTAAGCGTTTTTCGTTCTCGGACTCCAAAACTCTCAGTTCTTTTGCGCATATATCAGGCTGTGTTAATTTAATCGAAATGCGAGAGGAAATGAGGTGTTTACATTTAACAATAGAGTTAACTACTAATTACTTGTAATATTGTAGATAACAGTACTTAATTCACCATAAAATACTTTAGGGCAATTTTTATTTGTTATAAGGGAGCTACATATTATGAATAAATGGGAGATTTCTGTTTTTAAAATTTGATAATTCTCTTTTTTACAAAATAATATTTTTAAATAAAAACTTTTTTTTGTAATTGAATTTTTTGATAACATTTTGAGATTAACAACAGTAGATAATTTCGGTTACATTTTATAATGTTATATAAAAAAATTTTGTGACACTCCTGACTATTTTTTTGCCACTCGAACTTGGCATATAAGCAATCAATGTACAATTTTGAGTTGAAATAAAATATTATGATAAGAAACGACACTCGCATGTGGTGTAAAAAACTGAATGAAAAAGTATCTAATGGAGTGGAAAGTAAGGTCGAAGAATTCTTGAAATGTGCTCACCCCTTAGTGAGGTAGAGTCATCAAATGCTGGTAGTCTTGGGATACTGAAGCAAATAGTATTTCAAGCAATTTCTTTTATTAATTTTCAGCCTTAAGAAAAATTACTGTGATTCAGTGGTATTTGGTAAAGCTAATAGATTTTTTAGAACAGTAATAAATATTAGATATAATTCAGATAAAGTAAAAATTATGATCCTGGAAATAAAATTCAAAGACGAACTTGATTCACTAAACATAGTAAAACAAATCAATATCGCGTTGGAAAGTTGTACTTAAGTCTGAAGACAATCTTCTCAAATGCTGCGGTGGTAAGGTCTCGGCTAGTGAGCCGTAGGTTTTCAGGTTCGAGACCCGATTCCACCGAAGAATCGTCGTGTAAGGGGGTCTGTTGCACGTTAAATCCGTCATGCCAAACGTCCTCCCGCTGGTGTGATCTGGAGAGGAGGGGTGCCAGCTCAGGTGTCGTCCTCGTTATCTGACCGCGGTTCAAAATTACGAGGTTCGTCCTAAAATAGCCCTAGTGTTGCTTTACAACGGGACGTTAATATAACTATACTAAACTAAAACTCAAATGCTACGGTCACTTTGTGATTGTCATCTGAACTGTACAATTTTAGAAAGAAAGTGATACTTTTATGCTTATTGTTAACTTCGAATCTTATTAAAGTAATATTAGCACTTTCGACTTGTACATTAGTAATCTGCATGTTATAAAGTATTTCGAACTTATATGGCTTTATTGACAATTTTTGAATTTCGTGTTTTGATTATTGGGAAAATAGTAGAGCGCGCAATTTAGAAATTGAAGTAAAGCCGGAGTTCCAGTGATTAAGAAGTTATTTCTAGAACATACATTAAATAGAATTTGTTACTTATATGCATATTCTAATTAAAATGAAAAAAATATATTTTCTAATGATAAATCATTGAAGGTTGCGACATCTTGTGTGCTCCCAATATTCTCGCACCACATTGTTTCGCCTTTGTAAAGAGAATGTGATAGGAACAAAATTGTTTGCAATTTCTCTTCATGAAATGACAAACTCGTAAGTACAGAAAATGGAAATTGTTTCCGATTCTCTAACAGCATCCAAACGACCTTGAGTTCTTTCGTCATACCTTGTTTGTAAATATGGTGCACAACATGCTTGAGAAAAAGAGCAGATGCTTTGGACTAAAAAGATATTAAAGCGATAAGATAATAAGGAAGCACTTAACACATAAATGAGAAGTAGCGTGAATCAAATATTCCAATATTAATAAATGACTAACTCCTTTGTATACGTTCTTTTCTGCTGAATTTTATGGAGATTTACTAATTTTGAGTTGGAGTTATTTTGTTCGCAGACAATTCCAACAAAGCATTTTTCATCTACAGGGTGATCTAAAATGTGAATATTCATCAAAATCTCAAGATTTTTTTTTTTTTTATGATTACAAAAAAAAAAAATGTATTTTTCGAACACATTAAAATCGAAATCGTGGAAATTCGCCAAGATCTCGAGTTTGAATTTTTTTTCTCTATATTTCTTATACGAGAAAGTGATAAGTGTGCCAACGTATAAAAAGGTGATATATTATTTCAATTTATCACATCCAATTAGAGAAAAGTGCCTGTTACTCAAACACTGCATCCATGTTGACATTGTTCATCTAATGAAGTCATCCAGAAACACATATTCCCTCATTAAAGTATTACTTCTTACATGAAAATTGTGAAACTATAAATGTTACAACTGCTCTGATTTTTTTTTTTTTTACCCGTTGTCTTTAAAATCGGGGTAAAACGGAAGAGACAAAACAAGTGGAATATCGCTATCATGTTTTCTGCTCTCGCATTAAATCCCACGTGTGAGTGTTTTGTGCTTACAAATATAGTAAGGAAATTTGTGAATTCATTTTACTCGCTTTCTTTCGAATAAATGAAAACAAGAGCTGATACTTAGTTACTGTTTTAATGACAATTTAAATTTCGTGTATATAAATCGTTGCGTTTATATATATTTATTTCGCGTTAGCATGCACTAACAGATATTTGACGGGTTTATTTCAAAATTTCATGCAAATCTACACATTAAATGCTAAATTTGCATGTCACATTTTATTTATTAAGCTCTTTTGTAGTTATCGGGCACATTTGTGTAAAGACAGAAGATAATCTGATGGATGGATTTCGTAAAAGTTTTGATAAAATTCTAAAAACTGAGTATAAAGACCATACACCAAATTTCATTGCCCTATCTCGAAGCGTTTTTAATTTATCGTATTCACAGACAGATAAAATGGCACATGCTGGCAGCCTACGGGAGTTGTCTTTCCGAAACCTCCTCTCATACTGTTTTATAAAGGAACTATGTGAGTCTTTGTTGTGAATTCTAGGAATGCTCAGATATTTATTTTCGGAATCCTGCATGAGCGTTTTGTGCTTCGTAGTATAGGAAAGAAAATCGAATATGCATTTCGAACACTTTTTTTGTGAATAGATTGGACACAGAACTATAATTTTAGTTATACTCGCATATCAAATTTTATTTATCTAAATTGTTACATTTTTTAGTTATTACATCGACATGCATGCGAATGTACAAACCAAGCATATAATCAACACGTGGACGGATTTAGTTTATAATTTGACATGGATTTACACTTTACATGCTAAAACTGTATACCGAATTTTATCCATTTCTCTATTTTGTAGTCGTATTCATCTGAAAACTGGCCGATGTACAGACGAATCACTTGTGAATGGATTTCTTTCAGAGTTATAAATCTGATGTAAAGATTGCATGCCAGATTTCATCCCTCTAGCTCAATTCGTCTTCTACTTATTGTCCTCATAATCATAAGTCAAAAAAATGTATTTTTCGGACTCAGCGGGGAAATGGAATGTTTAATTCATCAAAATCTCAATGTCGAATTTTTGATGATTACAGTTTTTTTCTCTTTCTATATAAAAAGTAAAAAAAAAAAAAAACACTTAAGTCGAATATAACGTGGTTAATTCACTTCGTGTTATAACGAAAAAATTCCATGAAAAATTAAACATTTAAGTCAATTTTAGTTCAATTAGATTAACATCTGTACTATAAGGAATTCGAGAGCTGCTTTATGAAAGATGTAAGGGATCTCGTTATCTTGAACAGCTGGCAGATGATAAGGACGGTTCCTAAACAGACTCCTTTTAAATTCCCTCACTGCATCGGCATGCGCTTGGTTCAGGCATAACTGTGTGATAAGAAAAGTTATACCAGATGAATCATGTCCAAATATATGTTATGCTATGCTAAACTTATATTATTTGTAAACTGTACTGTATTATTAATTGCAAAGTATAATACTTTAGCAAATGAATAAATATCTTCTGAACAAATTCTGCATTGAACTTTCATTAGAAATCGTCCCCCCCCCCAACTGAGAGTAAAGATGTTTGGTTCAAAGTGCGATTATGTTCTGATGTTTATCCTAGTCAGTTGACTCCCATAATAAAAATGACAGATAAAATAACTCATTGTCTTCAACATTCCATTGATGTCTAGTGATTGATTATTTTTATCACGGCTTAGAAACTTTCAAAATTTCTTTTCCAGTATTCATTCAGATATATTGCGATAATGCGTTTCATGATTAGATCTATCGTTTATCTAGTAATAAATTCATTTTAAAATTCCAAATATCAAATTTTAGATTTCCATTACGAAATCGGGAAAATAATTATATTTGTGTATTTCAATTCGGATCGCCCCTCTATATTTATAATGTGGATATATTTTCATCGTTGGAAAAAAAAAATCAAGGTTTTAATCGTGTTTTGAAAAATTCAATTTCTTATTCGCGGTTTGGTTTGGTTTAGTTATATTAACGTCCCGTTTGAAGCAACACTTGGGCTATTTTGGGACGGACCTCGTAATTTTGAACCGCGGTCAGATGACGATTCTTATTCGCGATTAACGTTTTTATAGATTTTATCGTCATTTTTTTTTTTCCACGAACAACGTTCGAAAATCAAGCATTAAAAATTTCAATTTAAAGGAACTATTCACTATCTTAGTGAAATGTTGCAGGTTCGAATAATTTTTTCAAATCTATTTGCTGACAAACACAAAAGGATCTAAAAGAAATAATGAAAGAACTGAGATGATTAAACATCCCGGCTTAGGGTATTCTGTAATTTTACTACTAGCCGCCACTAAAATTTTCAATTAAATATTTTACATTTTATATAACTCAGTAATGTAAGTTACATAAAAGAGCTTCTTCAACAAAATATTTTTAAGCTTCAAATTTTGACAGACATTACTGTTATAGAAACTTTACGCCGTTATGATTATTATATTATGTTTCTCTTCTCATTTCTGTAAAATGTGAACTTTAAATTGAAACTGAAATTATTAAAAATTATTATGCAGCATTATTTCAATAGAAAAAATGCTGCAAGTTTGCGTTTTTAAATTTGAATGTAGAAAACAGAAACGTTTGGCAATGAAGTCTTGCATGCGTACGAAATAATTTTCATAATTTATACAATATCTCAAAGAATAATTCAATAAAAGTTTCTCTAATTCTTCATAAAATTCTAAATAAAATATATCATTCAAAAGGATATGAATGACATGATATTTTATTTCGTTTCAGTTAATAAATGTATTTCTGAAAAAAAAGTTAATTTTCAAATTTTTGTAACTCACTGAATTTTAGTAAAATGGACATTTCCTTTTATTTAAAATTTCACGTTTGGTGGCCCTGAATACTGGTTACATTTAATTTTCTTTAAATCGTGTAGATATGCCTTCATGTTCATGATTCCACCAAAATATCAGGCATTAGACGTGGAATTTACCATTGTGTTATTAATTTTACCTGTGCTTTATTTATTACTAGCCGCCTTTGGCGACCAGCCGGTTCGCCAGGTATTACCGCTCGCTACAATTTTCAATTAAATATTTTAAGTAACTGGTCTCTTAATAGATTCTCAAACAAAACATTTTTAATCTTCAAATTTTGATAGTCATACCAAACTTATACTGTTGTTTAGATCGTTTCGTTCAATTTACTATACATATTTTGCTAATTTGTTGCCATTTCTAGTAAAACTTCAACTTTAATTTAAAGTGGAAATGATGAAATTGCAATTAATATAAAAATATTTTTTAATAATAAGTATTGCAAAGAGAATCGCTCGGTATTTAAGTCTTATGTTAACTACAAAATATTTTTCATAATTTATGTAATATCTCAAACAATAATTCAACAAAAAATTTCTCAGATTCAGCATAAAATTCAGCTTTTAGTTTTGCTTTCAAAAGGATTGAAATGAAATCAATAATAATATTTTGTTCCGGCCTGTAAATATATTTCAAAAATTATGAAGTCTAAATTTAATGCAGTAAGGTATCATATTCTGAGAAATATTCTGGACACACCAAATTTTAAATAAATTAATGAATGTTTCTATTTTCCACGATCAGCTAAGACTTATTTATGAAGTTTTGAATGTTAAAAATTTAGAAAAACTCAACATTTTCATAATCTTAGGCCAATTAATCTTGAGAAACCTGCGCGCTGATTGGCGTATTTTCTTTGAAACGATCGATGGAAAATCTAAAATTATCCTTTTTTTTATTGAATAGTGATATTCAAATTTTCATAAATCAGTCAGTCAGTTTAAGTGATTGATTTAGATGATTGGAATTTAACTCTTTTTGTTTAAAATATTAGTGTTTCAAGAACATTTTGTTATTCCTGATTTCCACAGCAGAAGCTTTATGTAAAATCAAAAATTCGTTACTTAGTGCATTTATTGAATCAACTTACATAAAATATAATCATTTTCCATTTAGACCATTTTAGCAGATCCGTGTCTTACTAAAGGCTTACAAATTAGCTGTGTGGCTCTGATTTGAATGGATGTCCTGTTCATATGAAACAAAACTTGTCTTAAAATAAAACTGATTTATTGGATTAATAATATAGAGAGTGTAAAAGATCATAAAATAATTTTTCTTGAATTTATTTTTTAGAAAAAATAATATTTCATATTTGTTTCATTTCCTACAGGCACGTTCCGAAAATTATATTTTTGCAGATTTCATTTCCAAAAAAAATTAATTTATTTTTAATTGGAGCTTTAATCAATGTGATGGCAACACTTTGAAAAAAGCAAATTTTTTCCCATGAATGCGAAACCTGCTCGTGCAGCTTAAATTTTATTTTTATTTTGTACGAAAAAAATTGTTGAAAAATAGAGTTAAAATATTTATTTAAAAATTCATTAAAAATAGAAATTTAATTTTAAGGTTAAAACATTGGTATCATTTAAAATATAAATTTTTGATCTTTAACTTGATGTAAATATCTTTTTTGTGCGGTAATATTTTCGAAAGTTATAGCAGAAACACGCCAAAATTTCTCTTAATTTGTAAATAAATAAAATTCTAATTAAAAATTCGAAAAGAAAAAAATAACCCCCAGGTGCACATTCCCGGCCTCCTAGGTATACACGTGCCAAATCTGGTAGCTGTAGGTTGAATGGTCTGGCCTGTAGAGCGCCAACACACACACATTGAGCTTTATTATAAGTATAGATATAGATGTGCATGAACCTTTTTAATTGAGACCAATCCCATGACATCACAGCGCTCTTTAATAAAATATCATATTCTACCTTCTAAATTTAGCGATGTTTGTAACTTCACATTTTTATTCGCCGTTTAAACTGCTACACAGATAGTAAGCAGAATCTTTTTCCCTCAGCCTTTAACAATGGAAGAAAATTACGTTATTAGCCTCTTCCGGTAAGATTTAATAATGAAAATTTGTGCATGAAATAACCATTTAATATTTATTTTAAAAAACTTGTTTCATTTTATAATTCTTACAAATTGTTAATTAAATTATACATTATAGATATGGATATTATTGTAATTCGTTAAGTTCATATTCAACATTTCTTCAAAAACCTCTAATGATTCCGGATTAGCACTTAATTTTCCGAAATTCAGAGTGTTTACGCCAGGCACTGTCGTAAATTTCTTTATTTCAGGCACATTATCTATTTCCTTCCATACTTCTGATGGTGTGTCTACGATTCCAAGAACATTCACTAGAATCACTCATTAGTCTCCTAGTGTATCTTCGTTTTCTTGATAATATTTCATTATCTTGAATTTCAATGTCGGTGTCAGGCAAACGTAGGCTTATTTCTTCTGAGTTTTCAGAATTCCTCTAATCACTTTGATCTTCATAGTCTGAACTACTCTTATCCATTACAGTGTTTATTTCACAACACGTTTTTCCTTTAGTAAAATTATATATTGATTGAACCAATGTTCACTCTGAATGCGAATGAAAACCATTGACTAACAACAATTTGGTCGTGCTTTATATCAAGAAATTTTAACGGTATACAATAGTCATCTATTATATCAAGATAAATAATAAAGAAGTACTGCCCGGATGTAGTACACTAGAAATTTTAAACCAAATTTATTATTATATTCAACAGTAACTTGAGTCGTATGACGAATATGGCTAGTTATCATACTGTATGGCTTGCAAATTCAGTGACGAGCTAATACTCGTCATTTTACTGGAAGGGTTAACTATTTGATGAAACAACAAAAACGGTTTGAATTTCAGGTTAGCAATGTAATCAGTTGTCGCAAATTAAGAGGAGGGGGAAAATGCCATTTTTTCGTACGTTATTGCGGTTAAACAACAAAATTCAGTTTAATTTTCATCTAAAAATTTCGAAAAAATCACTCTTAACTCACCATTCCGACCTGCCAAATTTGCTAACTGTAGATCAAACGTTCTGCAGAGCGCTAACACACACAGACAAATTCATCTGTATTATTAGTACAGTAGAATATACCGATTGTTATTTATATATGCTATTATTTAGTTTGACATACGTTTTACAGATAAAATTACTTAAAAAATTAGTATTTTTAAATCCTTAACATATATATATATATATATATATTCAACATTCACCATCAATTGATATTTAATAAATATTCAGTCACTTACTGATACATCTAGATATGTGTTGCTATTCATAGAAAAATATTGACATTCCAGACAAATCAGTTTTTTACAATTTTTTATATATTTAATTCTGAACACCTTTAAAACTTTTTAAAATTAGTCTTCTGAACACATCTTCCCTTGTTGAGAAAAAAAAATGTTGAAAAATAATATTTTTCATAGAAAAATTATTATTGTTCTAATTAAAACTAGATAAAGTATAGCTTACTTACTAATTACTTAATGGCCCTAAGAATTTCCAGATCAAATATAAAACTGCTTGATTTTATTAGTCAAATCGTTCCTTTATGTTAAGTTCCAAATGTAAGCAATGCACAAATCAGATTTTGCAAACCAAGATAGAAAGAGGGAACTAAATTCAGTTTTCAGTTCCTAACAGTGGTGTAATTGAATAGTGATTATTCATGAAAGGAAAATAAATATAAAAATTCCATTTTCTTATATAAATGCTAAACTTGTTCTTCCATAACTACAAAGATAGGAAAAAATTAATAAGCGATATTAAAATACTAATTTTTAATATATTAGTAATTTTACTCTTTGTTATTTATTTTTTTTTTGAATATTTTATAAACATAGCAAAAATTTACTGTAATATGAACAGTTTTAGTTTCAAAGACACAAATTGGTTTGCAAGCATATTTCAAAATAAGAAAGAGAAAAAAAAAAAAAAAAAAGAGTTCAAAATACATAGAAATATGCATCTTGAAATGTACCTTTAATATATGTCAAAAATCTTAATTACATTAATACTGCATATTTAAAAAATGCATCATAAAGTTTATTAAACAGTACTTAATAATCAGTTTAAAAGACATTTATATGTTTCTTTGATATTAGAAAACTCTTCTAAATAAATGTAATAAACTGTGAAATGAAGAAATGTGAAAAACACATCAAGAGTTTAAAGAAAAACAAAAGAGGAATAAGATTGAAATTTTAAGAATAAATAACTTTATCAACACTTAGCATTAAAAAAAATAGTGAATTCTAGAAAATTCAAATTTTCTTCTAAGATACTTTGTATTATTACACATACGAAAAAATTTTGCCATTCATCTCAAAGAGAGAAAATTTCTAATGTAGCAGTTCTCAACCTTTGAGGCCTAAAATGGCATCAGGGGGAAGAGTGCAAAGACAAAAAAATGGGGGGAGAGAATAGTTATTAAAACAAATAAGGAAAGATAGTTTAATATAATATTAAATTGTCATTCTCACAAATACAAATAAGAAACAAAAACTATTTTGATGTAAATTATTTAAAAATTGAAAGCAAGCGGCACAATTTAAGCTAATACTTTGTGCTTCAATATTTGTTTAATAAAAAAATCAATTACTTTCACTAATTCAGATAGAACTTTTATTAACAATTTGCACATTAAATCTGGGATGTTAACCTCAAAGATAATAATCAAAATATAGACTATTTCTTTATAAAGGTGAATCATTTTTTTTTAAATTGTCAATATTTTGAAACTTTCAAACTAAAAATTGACAATTCAATATAATATCATCAATTCTTGTACATAGAATTTAAAAAATACACATCTCATTTTTTATTTTATCCATATTTCTCATTCATTTTAAAATCTCATATCATTATAAATAATACACATTTAAATCTAATGTTACAGTTTGTACATCATTTTATACATTTATATTCTATAGTTGATTAATATTAATGTCCAAGATGATTTTACAAACATGAAAATTGATACATGTTTTTGTAAACACCTTTTTAAATTAAATAAGGACAAGCAGGAGTATCTTATAAGTTTTTAGGACTAATTCCATTAATCATTCCATGACAAGTATCATACCAAGAAGACATAAATTTCTTCAAAATTCAATCTTCCTAGAACAGGTAGCTTTTGAATTTTTGTTTAAAAAATAACCAAAGAAATAGGTTACATAGATAATGTTTATTAAATGCATAACATTAAATATTTTTAACTATATAAATTATCTTAGATTAATTAATTATCTTATCAAATCTGTTTATCATATTATATTCAAGGATTTATTTTAAAACTATTTAAATAGTACTCTTATTCTGTAAATTTGACAAATATAACAACATTGAAAATTTTGTCTTTTAACTAGGCCAGAATAACAAAATCAGATTTTTAGTTTCACTTCTTAAAACCAGGACTCCATAAAAGTATTCTATATTATATATATATATTAATAAGGAATTATTTGGAATTTTTCTAATGTGCATTAGAAACATTAGTACATTTCTAATGTACATGTAGTACATACAGAATGAACAAGAGGCAGTTAAATGATTATCATATTCCTTTTATAAATTCTTTACAAAAATAAAAACTTACAAGTTCAACATGTTCAAGGACAACAGATCACATCACAATACAAGAAAATATAAATTTATGTTGTCATAAAATAAATAGACATTCAACTCAGGAAATATATTAATACACAAACAATTAACAAATTTCACACTTGAAAAGAGCGAGTATATTTACAAACCTATTAGTCTCTAATAGATCTTTTTTTAAAAATCAATTGCATCATTATATAAATTTTACAAAACAACATTTGAGTATTAAAAGCCACTTTGATGCTTTTAAGATGACACACGAGTCCTTTAAAACAGTTCTCCACCGTTTATGAACAATAAAAATAAAGTCAATAATTTAGGAACTTGTCTATTTCAGTCCTGTTCGATGAATGAGAGCACAAGTTGTTACATCAAAATGTGGAGGTAGTTTAGCACCAATACGAGATAAAAATCGGTTGCGAATATAGAAATCAGATTTAGGTTGAAGCATATCATGAGGTGTAACATCAGCCATTGAACCTGCAGCTAAGATTCGTTCATTTTCCAACAATTCAACTCGTCTCAGTTCTTCTTCCCTACGTTCTCTTTCTTTAATTGACATATTAAGTAAACCATCTTTGCTGGAATTTATTACGAACAGTAAAATAATGCAAATAACAGATATGATCAACCAATAAATAAAGAAGATTTCAAGAAACACATATCCTTTATAATCTACAATAGCACCAGCTGCTATTGCAACAACTGCTAATCCAAGATTCTGTATAGATTGCATAATACCATATGCTGTTCCAAGTTGATGCTCTGGTACTTCTAACGCAACCATAGGCCATAATCCACAAGCTAAAAGGGAATAAGTTAATCCAATGCCTACCATCGGTATCCAGGGATTGATTGATGTAAATCCAAGCATAACATGACACACTAAAGTTAGAAATACAGATATGAATACCCACATAAGATTTCGACCTGTTTTGTCAACAAGAAAGCCCAATATAGGAGAAGCAAATGCTGAAATTAGATATATGATACTATCGATCTTGTTTGCTGTATTATGATCATATTCATATTTACGAGCAAAAAACAGACTGCCTAATGCAACAAATGGAAATATAGCAGAGTAATAGGTGACACAGACAGCAGTAATGATCCAAAATGTCAATGGGAAATCTTTAATATCTGACAATCTAACAACTTCTCCAGTTTGTCCAGCAGCTTTATTGAGTATTTTTTCTGCTCTCCAATCAAAGAAACCAATAATAAGAGCACTTATTAATGAAAATACACAAGTCAAGGATGCAATGAATAGTGTAACACCTAAATTAGTATAACCTGTATAATATTTCCCCATTCCTGAATAAATGGCTGGAGTAACATTGAAGTTCACAGTACTACCAACACGAGCAAAACTTAACTGGACACCAAATACCATATTTAATTCTCTGCCTTTGAACCAACTGACAGCATATGTATTTTGGGCAACTGCTAGTGACTCTCCTCCTATTCCAAATATAAATCTTCCAGCTTCCATTACCCAATATTTGTCAACTACAGCACCAAGAGCAAAAACGAGTTGTCCAAGCAGTATAAATGTACTGAAAATTATGGCGCCTAATCGAATGCCAAACACTCTGTCAATCAAGAAACCACCGAAAAAACACAAAACAACATTTGGCCATGAATACCAAGCATATAAATAACTAAATTCTAGTGTCGACACTCTCATGTCCTTTATAATTTGGTCTTGTAGAGCAGCAGGATTGTCATAGCAGAAGTAACTTCCGAATCCCAGGAAACACATAAAAATCAAAGCAAAATATCTATGGGCAACTTTTCGTGGGTTACAGAGAGCCCATAGACAGAAGGAATTGTCTTGAGTTGTAATATCAGGTGTCACATCCCTTACACTAGGATCTCGAGAAGAATTTATACTTTCAGATTCGGTCATCATTTTTACAATTCAAGCAAATAACCAATATTAAACAGATAAGGCACTTTTATTCACACCTCCTAAATTTTGAACAGCAATCGGCATGATTTAGAAAACTAAATAACATTATGTAGCTTTCCACATATTAAAACTGCAGTTTAAAATATTTTCTGGTTAATATGCTAGAATAAGCAGTGATTAATTAAATAATCGCACACTTTTAAACAACATCCACTCTGTTGACACAAAATAGTCACGCTCATGTTTCTCATCACACAGTTTAGCGTCAACTGAAGAAATCAGAATAAATGAAATCGACTGAATACGTTTTAATTAAATGACATAATTATAAAAACACTAATTAAATTTATAGAAAATGTATGTAAATTGTTGTAATTTTTATTTTATTAAAATATAAATATTTATTATCAGTTGTTCCAGATAAATTTCCATAGTAGTATCTAAGGACATAACACAATTCTGAAATGGATTAATATTTGAAATTGCACTTCTATTTTAACTAAATTAAAGTTGCGAAGTGTTTCTGTGCTCTTGACAGTTGAAAAATAAGTAGGTTTACTTTAAAGTCCCTTTAATGTGATAATTTTTTAATGGTTGGATAAGCACGATGCTTCATGCAAAATGCAAAAATTTTCAAAACACTCTACTCAGGGCAGAGAATCCAAAACTACCGAATTCAACACGTAGTTATTTCTTTGCTTGTGGATGCTCTCTAGAAAGATCTTTTAATTTCAAAATTTTAAAGAATTTCCTCAATAACTTCGGAGCATATTCGAATTGTATTCTGATAGAATTGTAGTTCGGTTTAGAATTCTCTTCGGGAAAGTAATTTTTTTTTCTATCAGAAAGCAAATGTTTACATTTATAAAAAATATATACAGTGTCTCACAAAAGTGATGGGACACTTGTGCTTTACAAAAGGAAACTGCAATAAAATAAATTAAAAAAACATGTACAAATTTTTTGTGGGTGTGTTTCATACTTACATTTAGTAACAATTATTACATAATATAAATTTTGTCAAAATATTAAAATATTAATTTAATAAAAATATAATTGTTTATAACGGAGCAAAAATAGCTCACAAAAGTGATGGGACACCATTAGATATGCAACAAAAATCGTCTGAAATAAGCAATAAAAATATTTTTGGTGGTTTTATTTTTACTCAAAAGTAATTGGCAACAATTTATAAAATCGTCTGCAGTATTTCTATCCAGTTTGTTTTGGAATTTTTGTGTTTTTTAGCTCTGTGCAGCCATAAATGCAAAACGAAAAGAAATTTCGCCTGAAATTTGAAAATTAGTTATTAATTTGCATATTGAAAGTGGAAAATCTATTAGAAAAACTGCTGAAACAGTTAACTTGAGTTATTCAACAGTTTTCAATATCGTTAAACGATATAAAAAGAATCATATTATTCAGAATAAAATAAGACCTGGCCACCTATCAAAACTATCCAATGGAATAAAGCGAATTATCATTCGAAATATTAAAAAAAAATCCAAGAAAGAGTGCTCCTAAAGTTGCTGCTGATTTACAAGTCTTATATGGAATAATTGTTAATCCTGAGACTATTAGAAGGGTAATTCGATCTGCTGGATATCACGGTAGAGTAGCCAGGGAAAAATTCTTTGTAAGTGAAAAGAATAGAAAACTCAGACTAGCTTTCGCAAATTCCAACATAAATAAGAATTCTGATTACTTTAATAAAGTTATATTTGCTGATGAGAGTAAATTTAATATATTTGATTCTGACGGTAGAATCTTGGTGTGGAGAAAACCCAGGCAAGAATTTCGCAAAAAGAACTTGGTGCCAACAGTAAAACATGATGGAGGAGGAGTTATGGTATGGGGGTGTATGTCGTCCGCTGGAATTTGTAATATTGTTTTTATTGACAGTATAATGGATCAGTACAAGTATATTGACATTTTAAAGCAAAATTTGAAATCTTCAGCACGAAAATTGAACCTTCATAACGATTTTAAATTCTACCAGGACAATGACCCCAAGCACACTGCTTTGAACGTTAGACTCTGGCTGCTGTATAACTGTCCTGAAATAATAAAAACCCCACCACAAACTCCAGACTTAAATCTCATAGAGAATATTTGGCAAGAATTGGAATCAAGAATTCGCAAACACACCATTTCTTCAAAACAACAATTAAAATCGGTGCTTCAAGAAGAATGGGGTAAAATACTCCAGAAATCACAAAAAAATTAGTCGAACCCATCCCAAGAAGAGTAAATCATGTTTTAAAAGTAAAAGGAAATCCAACAAAATATTAAAACCTTTTAAAAAGTAAAATTTTTGGATAAATATTTGATGGAAAAGTAAGTGTCCCATCACTTATGTGAGCCATTTTTTGCTCCGTTCTAAACAATTGCATTTTTATTAAATTAATATTTTGAAAAAATGTATGTTATGTAATAATTGTTACTAAATTTAAATATGAAACACACCCAAAAAATTTTTGCAGATGTTTATTTATTTATTTTATTACAGTTTCCTTTTGTAAAGCACAAGTGTCCCATCACTTTTGTGAGACACTGTATATATAAATGTATTCTGGTCGAAAATATATAAATATGAAATCACGTGATTGAAGGCATTGCAAAAAGAAAATGGAACAAAAAAAGAAATTAACTGCCGTAATTTGGTCAGGCCGTAATTAGTAATTTCGTCAGGCGTCTGCTTCACAAACTGCCCTTAAGGTAAACGAATATTACCCTACTGTATAAAATATTCCAACAATAAATAAGGTAAGTAACAAATTAAAAAAAAAATTAAGAAATTTCTTTCTTTCATTTTATTAAAAAAAAAAAGGCGAACTTGAATTGTTTTTCTTGATACATTTGTTTCTTTTTATTTTAAATATTTTTCGCCTATTTGCACATAATAAGTTCTTAAAAAAATTAACAAACGAAAAGAATTTGTTTTTCTTATTTTTTAATTCTTCAGGTCGAAGCTAATTAATAAAGAATTACATCTGAATAATGAGAATAATTGTTAATAATATTAGTGCATATTTTCACATAAAAGTCCTTTTTAGCAACTTTAAAATTCAAAATATTTGCAATACCGATCTTATTTCAATAAAGATATTTTTATATAGATTTGTTTATGCAAAATTATTTACTGTTATATTCCATTGCTCGTTATAAAATGATAGACGAATCAGGTCTAAAACATTATCATTCTATGATGTTTTGGACTAGAGAGAAATTCCAATCCCCTTTTAACTCGTTACTTTCTTTTATACGAAAAGAAAGTATTGTAAATGTCAAAGATTTAATTTCGAGAATCTGGTGAAATTCCATGTTTCAGGTCTGCCTGAACCCGAAAAGAATATTTTTGGAATTATGTCTAGGTAAATCCAAAACGTTTTGAACTAGATGAGTTAAATTTAGAATGCGTTCTTTATGTAAAATTTGT
>JAPMOR010093278.1:0-16138 GCA_026543865.1 Argiope aurantia
TTTTTTTTTGGTTTATTGATGTCGAAGAATCTGATATTTACACTTAAAATATAGTATTAAATATATGTGATGGCATTAAGAATTCTGATTAAGTGAAGACTTTTCATTTTAATAAATATCTAACAAAAATATCATAAAATAATTTCAATTTCATTTTGAAATTTAGGTTTATTATCTCAGATCTTATTTTATTTGTCAAACATCTTACAAAATTTTAAAAAAATGACTAATTTCTTAATTTTTATCTATTTTCATATTCATTCAAAGATAGGACTGAGTGACGTTATCTAAAGGCCATTAAGCAGACTTCAGAATATATTTACAAGAAAACTTGATGATTACGAAGCACTCACCCAAAAGGGAGGCAATTCATATTTAAGAATTTCCTATTTAAATTGGTAAATCATTAGATTGATTTACCAGTTTTAAAAACATCTTTAAAATAAATAAAAATATAAATGGTTTTTAAGCTTATGAAAGAAAATGTTTTTACAGTTGATGTTAAAAAATTAATCAAAATTTTATGCCGAAGGAACCTTTTAAAAGATTTATTTAAAGACGTTTCCTAACTATTTCCGAATTTCAGGCCTCGAAGAATATTATTACAGATTTTAGTGAGGCATTACAATATTATCAGGTTTAAAATTGCCATGCTTCTTTGCCCTTGAAGTTACAACTTTATGTTTTATAAAATCGCTGATTGTGTCTCCATTGCACAACATGTACGTATCTAATCTGTGAGAATTCGGAGAGCCTTAAGCGTAGCCCAATCAACGTCACAGTGGCAGTTCGGAATTTGTAGTGTTACTGTCTTCGTGTGACTTTTAATTACAATTACGAACTCAAATAAAGAAAATAACAAAGTATTTCTGTTTTTCTGATATTAGGTTCATTTCAAAGATTTCCATTAAAAAAATATCAGCGAAAATATTGGGCTTTCTTCAGAATATAATTTACAAAATAAGCAGGTTTATCAAAAATGGGATTGGCATCACTCTGATTAATTCTAAATAATAATAATAGCAAAATTCTCTAAGCTGTATCAAAATCAGATTTTTTTAATGAGATCATTAAAATATAAAATGTATGAAAACAATGAACTGTTAAAAATGTTATAATAGATATGGCGGGAATTAAATTGAGAGGCATTTTTATTTATGCCTAAAATTGAAATATGGATAAAATGTGGATTTGAACGCCTTTGATTCTTCCCTCAATAAATTTACTCTGGGCTTAGAATTTTGTACCATCGGACTTGTATGCATCTGAAGGGCATAAATATTTTTGAAGATTAAAAATACTAATTACTCCGATTACTAACGAAAGTTTTATAAAAATTTATATTTCTTCTATTATTATTTTACTGATGTAACAACGATGCACGATGCATGCAATTCTATGAATTGAACAGGGATACAATTAAAGAAAATACATACAAATTATAACCGCGAATTTTTCTCTAATTATTACTAACCTCTAATTGTGATACAGTTGAAAATAATCGAAATATCTTAATAGAATGATATAACATGGCTATTATTACATGGCTATCTCACCGAAATATGAATAATTCATGTTTTGGTTTAACATTATATATGCTTTTCACCATGCTTATATATATATAAAGCATCTGAAAAGTATTCACAATTCGTAATCAGCACATATTTTAAATTATTTTTTTTAATAAGTAGAAATTTCAAATTTTACATGTATATTTTTATGTAATTCATTTTATAAAAATTTGTTAATTAGTTAAGTTAAGATATTACAATAAAAACATTTCGAGGTACCATATGAAATGGCAAAACTTTTAAGATCTTAGATTGAAATTTGCCTGATTGCAGTTATGTTATTAAAAATACAGTGGCATTTATTTTTAAAAAAATATTTAGCCCTCACATAACCGAAAAATAACCTTATAAAAACAAATTTATTAACAAATTAAAACGAGCATATTATTTTAGTGAATTACATAAATGTTCTTGTTGAATAACTATATATTTTTAAAAAATTACTGTTGATATGCTATTAATAATTAAATTAGTAATCATTCATTAATAACATATGATTCATTAATAAATATTGATAATAACTTTTAAAATCCCAGAATAGAAACATCAAACATAGCAATCGAGCAACGATTTCAATAATTTGCGCAATTTTAATAATTAATTATTAATTTTTAATTGCTATTTTTGAATAATTTATTTATATAATAATTTACTTGCTATTATAATTAAGATTTTATAACCATTAGTAATTCAAAAATTCAATACCTATGATTATCAATTGATGTAACAATCATCTTAAAGTTAATATAAGTTTTTTTCTCAATATTTCATTAATATTTTTCAGTCTAAGACATATTTTTAACGTGTGATTTTTTCAAGGAATGCATATTAAAATGGGAAATCGAAAAAAAGCAAATTGTTAATTGTCACAACGTTAAGAAAAACTCTTAAAAATCCATTTCATGTACTAATCAATAACTAAATCAAGACAGGCGTTCAGTAATTTTAACATAGAATATAAATATACAAAAACAATGGCAAGAATACGGCAAGCATGCTTTTGATGAGTCGACTTTGAATCTAGTGGATAGTGTCACAAAATCATTGTACTAAATAAGTGTGCATGAAGTCAGAAGATCATTTATTTGTTTAAGTTAATTGCTCTTGTCAAAGAAAAGAATTTTATACGGAAATACATGTACAACAAACTTTAAAGAATTTTTTTAATTACTATAACTAAATTTGTATATTGATTAAAAGCAGTTACTTTTTACTTAATAACATTTAAAAAAATGAGCGAGACTAATGTTGATTAATTGTAGCCCTAAAGCAACAAATTATCAATTGTGCTGCTAATTCCATTTCATGCTTAAAATAATTTGTACCGTTTTTATTAAATGAATCCCTAAATTTCAGATTAAAAAATATTTTTTCAAGTAGTATTTCTTAAATAGTCAAGTTGTATTATTCTTCTTTAAATTCATTGTTAATAGTGAGAAAGCATACATCCATTATAAAAACTGAATGTAATTAATTACCAGTCACACAATAGCAAAGAAAGGAAAAATATAAAATATTTTCCTTAAATGTCTTCATTAAGAATGATTGTATCTTCCTTATTTTTTATGATTTTTGAAGAAAGATTTTTTTTTCCAACAGCTTTTTAACATTGATTTTTTTTGTTGTTGTTTTGATTTCCATTTATGCGCATCTTGTTTTCCATACATTACAATTGTTATTTACAAATGTTGTCTAACCACTCTGTTCTTCCCAAAATCATTTTTATTTTGTTTTAAGTATTATGCTAATATTAAAATTTATAGTTTCAATATTTTAATAACCACTTAATAACACATTTTCCACACACACACACACTTAACCACACCTAATAACACACTTAACCACATTTTCCAAAATAATGAAAACGTGCAACAGATAAAAAGTTCGGCATTAACTAATTATTCAATGAGACAATTAAGTAGACAGTTAAAAAAAATCCCCAATTCTTAATAGGGAATGTAATAAATTCGGATTATTTTGTAGGAATAACGAGGTCTTAATTCTAAAGAATGAATATTTACAAATAACACTAAAAACACCGTTTTTAAAATTAGAAGGACAGTATAATGGCTATTAAAACTTGCAATAATATTTCAAATAAAAAACTTAAATAAAAGGGGTGCTTTTATATTTTGCTTGCATTAGAATTGAATATATTAGATAATATTATAAATTATATATATCGTAAAAGACATTGAAAAATATTAACCGGTAATGAAAATTGAACTTTTATTCCATTCCCCGTTAAGAGTTGGGGATTTTATAAAATATTCAATAATTTATCACATTTACCAGTTTTAAGGCGAATATGAGAAATCACCAGTAATTATAGATAAACTTTAGTTTATTACATTAACTGCGGCATATATATTTCTCCGTCATGCAAATTTCCGACATTGTTTTGAAGTTTAACAGTGACTAAAATGTTATATAATGTTGAAACTGACAGTTAAAAATGAGAAAAGTTTCCTTTTCGTAACACTTGCTAATGTTACGTGACACCAAATTTCAGAGCATTTCACTTACCGTCCGGACTTGATTTATCTTTGACAGCCGGTGCGCTCCTGGCCATGATGGCTGCGATGGAAAAGTCAGTGGCTGAAGCATTCTTCCCATTTGCCGGAACCGATCCGGCAGGCGTCGGCTGGATGTCTTGCATGGCCGTCGCAGAGCTGTCCGGCCCCACCAGCAGCATCAGTTCGGTCACTCAGAGGAGGACAGACACTATTCACAGTTTGGATGCTGGGCCGATAACACAGCGATCAGTTCGTTCGTTCGATTGTGCGAAATTGATGCTGTAGAGTTGATCGTTCGGCAAAAAATGTTCGCAAATTTTCCACAGGAGTTGTTCAGTTTCTTGGCTCAAATTTGCCAAAAGTAAGATTAGCACTTATAATATTTTATATGCTTTCATCAGGATGTTGAGAGTAAAATGTTCAGAATGAATAACTCAACCTCTTGTCTAGCTTGCTGTTTCTTTTAGTAAGCTGTTGCGAAAAAATGAAAAAGTTTTTTTCATGAATAATTTTTTAACTGAATTTAGAAAGATGCCGTTGTAAAATTAAGTCAGCATAAATCTTCTCTAATGCAATATTGCAAAAGACATTTTATTGCACTATTTTTATATTTATTGCACTCGTCTATTTGTCGTTTTGGATATTAAATCTTTACCTATTTTCTAAGAAAAAATTACAACAGATATGGTTACAGTTTTGATATTGAAAGCACACAATTTTCAAATCAAAGCAATTTTTATCAAAAGTTTTTCCCTATCCGCAGATAATAGTTCTTCTAATAATCATTTAGTACTTATAATTAATGTAATTGCTGCGTTTTCATCGGAGAATGAAATCAAGCTTCATTTTTCAAAATAAAATATCATGACATTCAATAGAAAATCTTGCAGTCAGTTCAAACGGAAAAGATAGAATCAGTATAATAATAGTTATAAAATAATAGATCACAGATAATTTCTCACAGAAGGATTAGCAGCTCACCGCAGTTCGGCGAAGAACCATAAACAACTTCAGCGCGCCAAAGTTTCGCACAAGTTCACCGCAGCATAAACAAGACAGCACCACAACACGCAGGACCATCGGATGGCATCAAACATGGCGGCAAGGGGTCAAAACATTAGAACCGGGGTCACATCAGCAACCGCAGTATCATTTTCCCCCCATGGATGATGTCACTTGACATCAAGTGGACGTTTCAGACACTTTTACCCCACACGCTTTTCACTTAACTACTGATAGCAGTCACGCGCTTGCGTTGTGCACTTGCCGCGGAAGAGAGAATGGCAGCCAATGAAGGAGGAAGACTTTACGACAGAGGCGGGGATTAATTGGGGACCGCCTATTCCGATCATGAATGGATGGCCGAATAAACTCCACCTTTTAAAAGGCGTTGCGGATTCATCAGCGGCAAAAATGGCCGTGGAGTTGAAGGGGAAAATTAAGAGATATGATCGGTTAATGAATGAAATGTAAATTAATTATGACTCTTTGAGAATTTTTTTCGGGGCTTGAGTGGAATGTCAGATTTTGCGCTGAGTGTCGTATATTTCGCGGCTGCTTATCTTAACGGCTAACGACAGGATTTTAAGTGCCTTATCGAAGATAAAAGATACGCTCTTTTATGATTATTATTTTTTTCGCCGGCTCCTTGTTTTAACGTCATTAATTTCAGAGGAATGAATTGTTTGGCCGCTTCAAGCGTGCCGCGTTGTTTGTCCGTTTTTGAAGAATGTTAATGGGGGCGGATAATGACGAAGCGTTTAAAGCGTGCGGATGGCGCAAGAAAAACAATTAATAAATAATTAAGTTCTCTTAATTAATTCTTTAATTGCTTTTAGCGGCAGATTTTGTACAGGGTAGTCGCTAATTAAATGTTTAGATATAACGCAGGTGTTTGTTAAATACTAAAAAGTATAGATATAATTATAATATAAGTTTTGCTTCAGCTTGTTGATTAAACAAAAGATATATTATTTCTGTTTTTGCTATTTAACCTGCAGTGTTCAGCGATGAATTGATTCTCTCAGACTACTGCCTTTCCAAGATATTGTAAATAATACAAATTCAATAATTATGATTTTTTTTTTAAATTTTGCATGAGGCTAAAAAATATTAAAATAAATATAACACTAATAAAAAATATAATAGGTCTGAAAATGATTTATACAAGCATACTCTCAAAAAAAATAATTTGATATTCAATATTAATTTTGCGCAGCACTTTATCACGTATAGCGTCTACATGTTCTGTACGCACTACGCTTCTGTAATGTGAAGGAAAAAAAAAATTAATAGATTAGAAAAGTCCTTGCATTGGATGAAAAACATAAAGCTGAGACTGAAAATTGCTTGAAAATTAAATATTAAATTAAATAAAACTAAATTTGAAATTAGAAAATAAAGAAAGAAACCAAACACCCATTATCATCTTACAAAATGTATCGATTTGTAGTTGATGAGAAAAATTGGTTCAATGAACAGAATTAAAAACTTTACGCAAAAATGATTTTGGTGAAAGAATTGAATCCACTTATTGAATATCAATCAATGCATTTTTATTAATAATTGGAGCAGCAATCTCCTTGTGAACGATATAGATGCAATGCGACAGGTTGTTCCAAATATTGTATTTTATGAATATTCAAAATTTAGGTATCTCTACTAATTGATTCAAAGGATGTATTTTGAGAATCTTCAAAATTTCATTATTTCCACTGGTTGGTTCAAATGTTGTATTTTATGAATTATTAAAATTTCGTTATCTCCACAACTCTTTGTTGGTATCTCTAATAACCTTGTAAAAGGTTTTGTCCCTCTTTTATTATCCCATCCACGAGTGCTATGGCTCAATCGATTGTTACTGATAAAAAATTATTTCCTTTTTGGGGGGGGGGGGGGGAGAGAAAAAAAGAATTATAAATCTGACATTCCAACGATCTGAAAAAGAGAGAATTACATGCTTTTTACACCAAAGAACCCGCTTTTAAAAATATATTTTGAAATTGTAGTTTATCGTAATCTCACAAACCTATGCTGGAAGTTATAATCAAGAACTTAACTTTTAACAGCCAAGGACATTTATCCTTAATTTACAGACGACACTTTAAAGTACCGTTTAAATCCGGCTGATATCTTCACAATATGACTGTTTTTTTCAAAAATATTTGAAAGAACACGAAGAGCGTTTTACCAATAGAAAGTAGTAGATATCATTTCAGAAATAACATTAAAAATATTGTACAATTAATTTAATTGATTAATTTTTTTTGATTAATTAAAAAGGTTGTTTCTTCTTCCTGGTTTTATTCTGTACCAAAATTTAACTAATGGTTAAAAAAAATTGATGGTAAATTAATTCGGTAAATAAAGGGTTAAAATGTACCTAGATTAAAAATGAATCTAAAAATACAGTTTATGTGAAGAAAAAAAATGCGTGTGCGGGGAACAATTTTTTTTTTAAATACGCCTCATATTTACCAAAATCTATCCGATTCGTTAAAAAATGATATTTTAATAGCATCTACACATTCATAGTAAAATCATTTAAAGCTAATGTAATGTCTATTTTCTATAGCTACCTGCTAGAATCGAAATCGGTTTACTCCTCAGGAAATTAATTTTTTCTGTTTGGAGATCCTCGCAAATGAGGAGGAAAAAATCTACGCTAGAACGTGAAAGCGTTATTGTTGGACTGTACGGGGTTCCCGGCGGACTCAGAAAGAAGATCGTTGACAAAGGGAAGGAATGTAATCACGGACAAAGTGTTTGATGCGTCATCCGACACTTCATGTGCAAAACGATGTATATACCTTACCAATACTTAATACTTTAAAAGATAAGCACGCGTCTGGTAAGTGGTACATTAGCTTTGTTAGAATGAAATAATTCTAAACAAACAAATGTAATATTTTTTAGTATGACAAGATAGTTTATGAGAATAAAATTTGAGATATTATATAATATTTAAAGGAATATTTTAAATTTAGCTTTTCTGGTAAATATTGTGACTATTCGTAGGTGCCCAAATTTACTCAGTCTTGAATTGAAACTAAAATAATGTTCAGATATATTTATCTTCCAAAATTTAACACATAATCTTAATAAAAATTCGCCATGGCATTCATGCACAGGGACTGGAGCATCCATCAGCTGTGAGTATTGCTGTCATAAATACTGCCGAATTGATTTTAGGATTTGGAACCAAGCATACCTATTTAAAAGAAAGGAGATTAAAGCGTCAAAGATGGATTTAAAAAAATCAACCCATTTTAAGCAGGAAAAGAAAATATCATGGTTCTAAAATTGGAAATAAATGAGAAATTTAAACATTAGATAATGATAAATAAAAGCAAATCTTGTTAAAAGATAGCAGTATTAAATTAAGATAACTTCCTTAACGATTTTTGCTTATCAATTTAAGTGTAAATTAAAAAGTGTAGGTATTAAAAAAATAAAAGCGCAAGTAAAAATAATGCTACGGAGTTGATTATTGGTAAAAACACGAGATTGAATACTTTGAGGGATGAATTCAAATTCTTTCACAGCAATAAAAAAAATTTAAAAAAAAAAAAAAAACCTTGTTACGGACAGTGTATCAAATTGTAATAAAAATATTTGTAAAATTAAGGAAAAATTGTATTTAAAGAAAATTGATTACAAAGGTAATTTTTTGAGTCTTAAGATAATACAAAGACTATTTTTTATAAGATAACAAATATATTTTATAATATAAATAAATAAATATTTATATGTTAAAATAACCATTTCGGTTGATGCCCTTTTGTATTCGTTATTTACTTTTACATGAAAGTTTATACATAACTTTCTTTTTTCTCTAACACTGGGTCTTGGATAATTTGAAGATGATGAAATAAAAATAAAAATTTCATTTATAGAAATATTCGAAATTAAGCAGAATGGAACTCTTATAACATTATGAGGCCTCGACGGCCTGGTGGTAAGGTTTCAGCTTCGAAACCGCAGGGCTTCATGTTTGAGATCCGATTCCACAGAAGAACCGTCGTATAAGCGGACCTGATGCCTGTTAAATCCATCGGGGCCGCTGGTGGGGCGTGGAAGTTTCAAATGGAGGTACCAGCTCAGGTGTCGCTCTCGTCATCTGACCGCGGTTCAAAATTACGAGATCTGTCCCAAAATAATCCTATTGTTGCTTTAAAACGTGACGTTAATACAACCAAACCTTTGACATTATGTCAAATTTCAAAAACCAGAGAAAAATTCGAATTGAAAGAATTAATGAACCAAACACCCCTATAAAAATTAACGCATATTGCCAAAGGGTGGATGTAGGATAACTTTAGATACTTTCATGACCCTAAGCTGAATATTGTTATATTTGTTGAAATAAACTGAAGACAATGGGAAAATATTTGTGGATTCGAGCTCTCCCTCCCAATTTTTGTAAAACTTGGAAAGTTGGGTATTGTCACCAAATGGCCTCTACTTCATTTACCATAATCAGGATATTTACTGCCATACATAACTTACTTTATTTGTAAAAAAATTAATAAGTAAATATAGCAATCACACATACATACAAGCACAAAAGAATAAGATGAAAAATGCACATGTTAAATACTTTTGAAGGTGTTGACTTAAAGCGACGAATTTTTATGAAACGAAAAATAATATGAAAAATTGTTCTTAATTATTTTAATAAGTTTTCCAATCCTTTTAAAATCGTAAAATCTTGGCATATATTTACATGATTGCCATAATTCTATCCAAAGTCGGAAGTTGTAAATGAATTGGATAAAAATCGCACGAAAAAAATACATCACATAAAGTTAGATGAAAGCTTTTAGAATTTTCATAAACAGCAGCTTTTTTTCAGTTAAAAAATGTTTCCTCGTTCCATTTGATATGTAAAAAAAAAAAAAAAAGAAGGAAAAACTCGAAGAGTAAATAAAAATGACTAATAATTTTACGAAATTGAGGTATAAGTTAGAGATTAATAAATTAAATATTCATTTCAAAATTATTATTCCTAAAACTTACTTTAATGTCTCAAATTCAATTATTTAAAAAAAAAATTTTTATATATTTTCAAAAATTCAAATTGCTCATATTTTTGCTATTATACCAAAAACGAATCTAATAATATTACATTTTACAGAGATAATTAGACTAATAATTAGACTTTGGGTTTCTTACATTCTATTCTGAGACCAATAAAAACAATTTCAAGAGATCATAGACTTTATAGACTGTACAGTTCAGCTTCTTTTTTAATTGTGGAACTTTCTTTAGACTAAGCATCTTCTAATTATATCCGATTGAAGGAGTATTTTTCATTGAAATTACTTAAAATGACTGTCTAATGAATCGTAATAATTAGAAGTTCACGAATTTTAGGCGATACTATACGATGTTTTACGATAATTTATATAAATAAACGCTTAAATATTACTAACTTTTGCATTTTTTTAAAAACTGTTTTGGTTTAAACTTCCTAACAACATCCCGTGCTATCTATTTCCCTTAGAACATGCATGATAATATGTTTTCTGTTTATTTTTCAAGATATATTATTTGGAATTTACAGTATTAGTAAAATAAATTAATTAATGTCTATTTTTTAGTTATAGTATTATATGAGATCCCCCGAGAACAATGGTTTCAATAAAATCAGTTCAGTTCAGTTAAAAGAAAGAACTATCTTGTCTATGTGTTATTTTTAAAATTTTATCCTGAAATATACCAACCCTACCTAAAATCTTTTATCCTTTGCATTCGGATGTCTCCTCTCAAGTACCATTCAAGATGATGCATCACTTTGACGTTTTATTTATTTATTTTTTTAATACTTATTATCAAAAATACCTAGTGTGGTAAAATGTTGATTTTTGCAGATCCATTCAACTTAAAATTATTGTATATAGATTTATTTTTCGTAGCCAAACAAGTCCTGGTATCAGGTGAGTAATTATACATCAAATTACTTTTCTGAATGCAAAGATATTTACTGAAACACGCAGTACTTACGGAGTCTTTTAATCTATAGAAGGGAAATAATAAAGGAGTTTGCAAAATGTCTCCCCAAACTTTCTGGCATACTCCTTACTAAAGATGTAATCCCCTTCCTTCCACATAAAATTGTGGACTCCGAACATATTCGTGAGCGTCGGGAGTATTCAGCATTTCGATTTAGGAGCCCTTTATATTAGAATTCTGCACTTTTTAGTATAAAGAAGAGAACCCAGTACGTGCTTTGGATACTTTTTTTTTTCAGACGGAATGAAATAAAAATTTACAATCACAAGAACATTAACATACCAAATCTAATTTTCCAAGCATTTGTGTTTATGAGTTATAGCGTTTACATGTCTGCAAAGGCACAGGCCGACAAACGGCCAATCCTTTGACAAAGTAGAACCAACGTAGGCATGTATTTACATTTTAGATACAAATCAAGCGTAGTAAATTATATCTAACAGGGCTCTTTACATTTCACTTGTATTCGGATGCCAGGATTTCCTCTGAATAGATTTCTTTTAAAATCTGATAGAACATTTCTTAATAAATACAATATACCAATTTTTAACCATCTAGCTCAAAATGTTTTAGAGTTATCGTGTTCCCAGACAGACAGACATGATTCCAAAAATGGTTTTTTTTCGTACTAAATGCTCTTAATTGTAGAGGTATTCAAAGAGATCTTAAATTCAAATTTTTTGACAGTTACAATATTCTCTCCATACTTCCTATACAAAAACATAACATTAAATTTTTTTTAAAAAAAAAGCTGGTTGCTTGAAATAAAATATTAATGTAAACTGAAAAAGACATTCTGAGATTGTTTTCATTTTTTATGTAAATATCATTGCAAATATTAAACACTACAATTTCCAATTTTTTTAAAATTCCTAATCATCTTACCTGCTTTAACGTCTCATTGTGGACTTGAGAGGGAAGACTGAGTTTTTTAATTTTTTACATTTTAAACTTGACAAAAATATTCGAATGGTGCTAATGCAAATTTGAAATAAAGCTTCCAATATTCTATCGTTCGGCTTTACGTTTTAAATTTGTTTTCAAAAATGTTACTCGCTTTTTCTTCTCTCAGTTGCTCAAGAATGAAGTAAGAGAAGTCGGAAGATGACATCAACGCCATCTATTGGTTCATTAAGAAACTGTTGAATGATCCAATTTTCGATAAGCACACAGAAACATTCACATGCACACACGGGAGGGGGGGGGGGGGGAGGTGGCCATATAAACAAACTTTAAAAAAAATGAATAAATAAATAAATATTTCAAAAATAATACTTTGCTGGATATTTTTTAATCTTTTCTTTTTGTTTTTGAAGGAATTTTAAGATTTATATTTTTTTGAAAAGAAAATAGCCTTTTTTTAATACTTTCTCATGAGACTTACCGTATCTTTGTTTTTGGAAATTTAAGTATTTTTCTAATGCGAATAACATTTCAACTGCAATTTGAATGAAATAATTCTGCAGGAGAAATTTTGATTTGCAATGCTATTTTTGTCATTCGTAACAAATATTAATTTTCCTCTGACTAAATATAATTTTCAATCAAAATGTTCAAGTAAATTATAAGAATAAAAAGTATATGGCCCCAGATGAAATATTATATTATCTCCTACCCTTTCCCTCCAAAAATAAATAAATCATGAAATTTTGAGAAGTTTTCTAGTTTTTGACTTTCTTGAATCCGAAAAAAATAATTTTTTGAATTGCATCCGGTTTCCGAATTCTGTAGCTAGATCTGTCTATCTGTCCATATTATATTTCGACAATGGTGTAAATGAATTGGAGGAGATGCAATGTTAATATTTGATGATTTGTGCCAAGCCATCAAAGAAAAGAAGATTTCTTTGAAACTAAAAACTCGATTTTAACTAAGAATTTATTTGTTAATTTGATGACACATCCTGCCAGGGATATTTATTTTTTGATTCCTATAATAATGTAGGGATCATTTGAGATATTGATTTTTAAAAGATAATAAAAGGATTTTTGTATTTTACATTACTTAGTACTTTCACTTAATTACAGATTTAAAATTAAAAATTCAACAATTCGATGTTCGAGTCAGATTCGTCGTTGTCAGCGAAGGGGTTCATTCACTGTACCTTGAAGTTTATATTAGATGCACACTAAATTCGAATACTCAGTTTGTTTAGAAAGATATCTTAATCCCATTTTGAAACATTTCCTGAAAAGTAAGTATGATTTTAAAGAAATTCCTACATTTTAGAAACGAATTTCCATTAAAAAAAAAATTTTTTTTTGAAAAGAAAGAAAAGGTGAATTTTAAAATATTATAGCATTATTAATCAAATAATGGTTAACTAAAATATCTTTAGTATTCTCATATCACAGCAGTCACTATTAATTTCGTCTTTGACGGCTTCTTCAAAAAGCAATCTGGAGACTTTTTATTTATTTATTTTTTATTTAATACTTTTGAAAAGAAAGAAAAAGCGAATTTCAAAATATTATAGCTTTATTAATCAAAATAATGGCAACTAATTTTTTTTTTTTTTTTTTTTGATATTCTCATATCACAGCTTCCTACCTATTATATTCATTAACAACAACTACCATTTACTAGGTTTACAATTAATCTCGACTTTGACGGCTTCATCAAAAGGGATTCGGTGTTTAATTTATTTCTCGTATTTTTATTTGGATTGCACCTAGTTATAATTATTTAAGCCCAATATTGTCAAGGCTTTTTAATGTAACTGAAAAGTGATTACTATTTCAAATTTTATTAATATTAGTGCTCAATTTTTTTAATTGTTAAAAATTTATCGCCGTTTTCTTTAATTGACAGTTACGCAGAATGATTTATTTTTTCTAACTTGTCGTTGATTGTTACGCTACACATAGGAAGAATTAAAAATATATATATAATTTTTCATTCATCAATCCCACAGTTTACGCATACTCAGTGAATTCTCGGCGGATAAGGCTGTGTAGATAATTACTTTTACACTTTTGTAGAAAAGCAATCGAATAATAAATGTGACCTGCAATTAAATTTGGTAGTCCATCGCGTAAATTTGCGTTTCATGCAGATTAAGTTTATTTCATTAGATCAAATTTGTAACTTTAATAATGAATAATTATATGAATTGTACTTATAGAATTTACCATTAGTAAAGTTATTTATAATTCTACTTAAGTTTCAGAGAAAAGAAAAAAATTTCATTTATTATTATTATTATTATTATTAGTTTATTATTTTTTCCCTTATGGGTCTCCCCCCCCCTTTTTCTTATGGTTATTTCTCAACAATAATAAAAGAAATAAAAAAATTGTCTTCCTATCGCTGATAAACTAAAAGCTAAACTTTTGTAATACACAGTTATAGAAATGTAATTATGATTTCAAAAAATAATAAAATTATTTTATAATTTATTCATCTTTAAAATTATCAGTTCTTTTTAAGAATTACTATTAAAATATTTAAAAATAATAGCATATCAAAATCGTGTCTTTAATTCAATTAAAGAAAATGTTTCTTAATTTGGACAAACAATATATATTCATTCTCGGATTCCAAAACTTTCCGTGCTTTTGCGCATGCGTCAGGATACGTTAATTTAATCAAAATCGGGATGGGAAGGAAGAATCAACCCCTATTTGACAATAAGAGGAACTTAAATTATTCGCAGAGATATAAAAACAGAGAATAATTTGCATATTATCGAAAAAGCTATTGATTCGCAATAAAATACTTTAAAGCGATTTTAATTTACTGTAGGAGGGCTTAAATATTAAATTATGATGAATGAATATAAGATTCCTGATCTTAAAACCTGATCCTTCTATTTTCAAAGAAATAACAATAAAATCTTTTTAAGTTAAAGCACATTTTTTAATTTGTTATTAAATTTTTTGATAACATTTCGAGATTAACAAATGTAGATAATCGCACTCATATTTAAAGTTATTAAATAAAATATTCTCCATATCACTCCTGAAGATGTTTTGCATCTTGAACTAGCCATAAAAGTAATCAATATTCAATTTTGAATTTAATTAATATAGTACGACACTCACCTTTATACACACATACACACACAAAATGAACCAAAAAGTATTTAAGGAGGTGAAAATCAAGGTCAAATAATGATGAAGAATTCCGAAAAAGGTGCTCATGCTCACCCCTTAGAGAGGCAGAATAGTCGAATAGTGGTAATCTCAGGACGCTGAAACGAATAGAATAGACATAAACGTATGAAGCGCAGAAATCGCTCTTATTACTTATTGCTGAATGGCAACAGTTAAACATAAACAAACTATCGCAAGAATTTGAGATGACTTCATTGAAAATTTTACAGCTGCATTGAATTCAAAGCTTTAATTAGAGCTTCGAAATATTATTAGAAATGTTCCGCTTCAACAAAATGTCCATTCAACCAAAGGAAAGAAGATTTTCAAGAAATAGGCTTTAAACAGAAAACTTCATCGAGGGCAAAAATAGGCTTAACTGTCGCTTAATGGTAATTACTATTATTTAACTATGGAATTCATATATTTAAAAACAATTATCTTCCACAAATGCTCTTTGTATTACATTTTAGAAAATTAGTTTTATCATTCTATTAGTTTTATCATTCTATTAGTTTTATTGTCATTCTATTAGTTTTATTGTCATTCTATTAGTTTTATCATCATTCTATTAGTTTTATCATCATTCTATTAGTTTTATCATTCTATTAGTTTTATCATTCTATTAGTTTTATCATCATTCTATTAGTTTCATCATCATTCTATTAGTTTTATTGTCATTCTATTAGTTTTATCATCATTCTATTAGTTTTATCATCATTCTATTAGTTTTATCATCATTCTATTAGTTCTATCATCATTCTATTAGTTTTATCATCATTCTATTAGTTTTATCATCATTCTATTAGTTTTATTGTCATTCTATTAGTTTTATCATCATTCTATTAGTTTTATCATCATTCTATTAGTTTTATTGTCATTCTATTAGTTTTATCGTCATTCTATTAGTTTTATTGTCATTCTATTAGTTTTATTATCATTC
>JAPMOR010093278.1:24398-35481 GCA_026543865.1 Argiope aurantia
CGTTTATTTTGTATCCTTAGCTTACTAAGCCTTTGACCTAGGAATTTAACTTTACTTCCTAATTAGACGACACATCCTATTTGGGATAGTTATTGTAAGAATTAAATATAAGGGTCGTTGTGATATTGAAGCAATTTTTGTGATTTTTTACATTTTAAGTAGGTTAATACTTTTTTAATTGCAAGTTTAAAATTAAAAATTCAGTAATTCGATGCGCGAGCCAGACTCGTTAGCGTTCACAAAGAGGTTAAAAACTAAATTTTTTAGTAAACAGGTGGGTCCCTGTGGCACCTAAAGAATTTTGAAAGAATTGACGTACATTAAAATTGGTATTGTTATTTAGCAATTTCTGAAATGAAAAAAATTATGGCTAAAAATTAAATTTTAAATCCTCGTTCCGTGTGAAAATTTATTTAAACGAGTGGCTGATTTACAGATATCCCAGTAAAGAGTTCACCAGCCTTATAAATCTTCGATGAATGTAAAATTTGAAGTATTTAAAATGTTATATATCCTACACCAGGGTTTTTTTTTTTTTTTAATTCCTTGTCTTTTGTGATCTTATTTCATACGCAAAAATATTGGGTAATCACATGATCTGTTTACAAAAAAAAAGAAAAAAAAAGTACTTAATCCCCTTAAAGTCAAAAATTAAAAATGAAGGATTAAATTATGACACTTCCTTGCTTCCCTTTCCGGTTTTAATATATTATGTTTGTTAAATTTTAAAGTTTTCAAATTAATAATACGATTATTTAACTTGACTTGTTTTATGTTTATAAAGATGAAATTTTATAATCGATATCTGATTTATTGGAGTTCAAAAATTTTGTGCATTCATGTGTTCTCGATGACAAAACATTGTTTTAATGCTTCCGAAATTTAGTTAGCAGTTAATCGTTTAATTTAATGAAATACATATTTCTTATGAATGGCATCAACCTGTTGTGAATTCTAGAAAAGAAAACTGATTATGAGATTTCCATATCCAGGATCTATAATGAAAAAATAAAAAAGCAAACAATTCCCATATTTTTTTAATTATAATTAACGTAAACAATTTCAATTCTCCTTTCTAGAATTTCTGCATTCAATCTAATTTGGGTTTGGAAATGGCAATTTAAAAAGCTTAACTTATTACATTGCTCACAAAAAAAAAAAAAAAATCAAAACGTGTTTCAGAATAAGAGTGAAATATAGACATATTTTTTCAGTTTTTTTGACTAACCCTTCGGCTATTGATTTTAACACTAAAGCTACCACGAGCGGGTCATGTGACCCGCTTCCAATGGCAATTCCAATGTATCGGTGAAATGCCGGTAGGTTTAGTGTTAATTACATGTGGTATATATACACCCCACCATCAGATAAGTGAACATGTTGCAACCCTAAAGCTCTTGTTAAATGTACAACAATATTGAAACATTCATTTTTCTGGTAAATGTAAGGAAGAACTGCATTTTCGAAATCGCACTTTCTGCAGAATTATTTTTTTCTTCTTTTAATTAAAAATCTGAATTATTACAAAATGTACCATAAATTTCACTTGTTCATTAAACTTTATGAAGGAGCATAAATAAATTGAATTTTCATATTCTAGCGTAAGAAAACAAGACAAAAACAGTTACTGCAGCAATCATTATTCCATATCGCTATTCTTTACATTCTTGGATCTTTAAATCTTTGGCTATGACAGACAACTGTCACAAAAGAATGTGTACAAAGAAGGAAAAACTTTCCTGGAAGAAGAGAAAACTATGGTCAAACTTGAACTGGCCCTCCCTCCTTTTTCTCCCCAAACTTTGCACCCTACGGGAGGTGGATATTTGATCATCGACTTAAATCTGAAGTTTAGTTATATTAGCGTCCCGTTTGAAGCAACACTAGGGCTGTTTTGGGACGGACCTCGTCATTTTGAACCGCGGTCAGATGACGAGGACGACACCTGAGCTGGCACCCCCCTCTCCACACCACACCAGCAGGAGGATGTTTGGTCAGGACGGATTTAACGTGCAACAGACCCCCTTACACGACGGTCCTTCAGTGGAATCGGGTTTCGAAGCCGAGACCTTACCACCAGGCCACGTTGATGTTACACGATAGTACTGTGGAGGAACCGGGTCTCGAATCTAGAAACCGAGATTTTACCCCATACCATAGTGATCTTTATATAATGTTAAAAACAGGGTTGATTTTTCACCTTAAAGGACATTTTATAAACATATTACTGAAGATTATGCAGAGTTATAGTAAACAAAAACAGGAGATGGAAAATATATTAAAAATAATCATAAATATTTTTTTTAAATATTATAAATATTTCTTATATTATATAGATGGGTTAGTGATGTAAATCACATTGTCCTCGTTTGTTCGAACATGAACGAATCTCATTGTGTTATGCAGGGACAAAGTGTTGCAATTCTCTTATTATAGAGATTTTTAGGATCTGAATTTAATAAAGATTGAATTGAATTAATTTTTGCATTAATGATTATTTTTAATTTAGCTTTTTTTCCTATGAAAGTGGATTACACCACTATAGTTGTAGTTCGTCCATATATGTGCATAATATTAAATTCTGAAGTATTTAAAATTCTTCAGAATAATTTTTTACAGCGGCGATCATTTTCTTGATTTTTAAAATGTAATCGCAATTTTTGTTAACAAATTTTAGGATTAGATTTTGTTTAAATATTTATTATTCATTGGAAGGTTCATTCGCAATTTACGAACAAGCTTTTTGATATTCATATATTTTTTGAAAGATTCATTCGTATTTTCGAAACAGGATTTTACTTATTCATTTTGGATTGAAAGATTCATTCGTATTTTTTTTTAAATATTTATTATGAATTGGAAGATTCATTCGTATTATATAAACAATTTTTTTAATATTTATTATGAATTGGAAGATTCATTCGCGTTTTAGGAACAGAATTTTATATATTTATTAGAATTGGAAAATTCACTCGTATTTCGGGAACAGTTTCTTTAAAGTATTTATTATGAATTGGACTATTTATTTGTATTCTAGGAACAGGATTTTACATATTTATTATGAATTAGAAAATTTATTCGTAATTTAGGAATAGGATTTTACATATTTATTATGAATTAGAAGATTCATTCGTATCTTAGGAACAGGATTTTATATATTTATTATGAATTGGAAGATTTATTCGTATTTTGCGAACAGTTTTTAAAAATATTTATTATGAATTGAAAGATTCATTTGTATTCTAGGAACAGGAATTTTGATATTTTTTATTCGTTGAAAGAGCTGCGTAATACATTGAAAAGGATACTTGAGTAAAACCGATATCGAAACAGGATAAATACTAAAACAGTGAATTTTGTTGCCCTACAAGTACATTAAATATTTCCAGCGCAGCCTTCTATTGTGCCATTTTCAAAATCTTTGTTGTTACATCGCTTGTCTGGAACCAGGGTTCTTTCAGAATTTGCAAAGACAGGAGAGCTATCTGACATTAGTTGTGGCAACCCGCACTCTATACAGGACGCCTGTGTTCGAAGTGTGAACAACAGGGATCCTATTGTAGACAGGGTGATCGGGGGTCTTTGTCACCTATCCCTTGTTGAAGGTGACGAGGCAGGAGTGCGCCCATTTTTAGTACACATAAATAGAGTGTCTGAAGTGGATTCCCCTAGCGTTTCCGAAAGACAAAAGGGGGCGGTAGTTCGAACACATAAGTCCCAGGGATTTCCACAACAATATGTTGTGATTGTGTCAAATGCCTTAAAACATCGAAAAGTAGAGTTGTTTAAAATTATGTCTATTTTTCAAGCGCTGAAGAATATGAAATCTTCAAATTTTTTACACTATTAATCTTTTATGTATTTCATTTTATATATTAGAAAATTACGACGTATTTCATCAATAAATAGGATTTTAATAAATGAAATAAATAAATAAAATTCGATTCTTTACATTTTAAAATCTTAGAAAAAACACTTTATGTTCCTATTTTTAAATTTCGAAGTTCATTTGGTTTTATCTTTTTATTTAATTATGCTATTCAAATCAATTATTGCATTTTCACAACATTATCTTTTTTATCTGGATGCAATGTTACTGTTTTGCCTGCTGCATTATAATCAACATATTGGTTCTTGCGTCAAAATGCCGAAGCCAAATCACATTTACAAAGTTTAAGTTTGCGCATAGGTTCAGAACACCAACTTTTATCAATTAATAAATGAATTTAATTAATTTGGCTCATCAAGTTATCAACAATCAAGTGAAATTGTTTTATAATTTAATCAAAACTGATAATTAATGTTTTGAGCTATGGTTAGGAGCACTGCATTTTTCAGAAAGTCATTTTCTCATTTCCTTCTACGAATCATTATAAGTTTACATACATTCAGGCATGTATGTGGTATTGTAATGTAGCACGGACTAGATAGCTATTTCAATGATAACTGAACACTGTTATGTTAACCTTGGTGTCTTACAAAGAAAAACATTTAAGTCTAGTAGATGGCAAATTTTTTAAAATAAAAAACATAGGTAACAAAAATTTCTTTTTAAAGGAATACAACAGACCACTAAAGCATATATTATGATATATAAAGCAGCTTTGGCGAAGAACATAAATCTGAATTTTCATTATTTCCTCTTTATATATGGATACTAGGATATATCCATATATAACGTTTAATTTAGTTATTTAATTTATTTATTTTAATTTAGTTAACGTTTTTAACACATTCACTTGTTACAAACTGTAACCGAACAAAAATTGATTATTTGCATTATGAATGTGATGTTTTAATAACTTCTTTAAAAAAAACTGCCTAAAAATGAAAGTAATTAAACTAGTTTTCATTATTATTTTTGCTAAATATATAGGAAATTTTTCTGTAAAGTTTTGTTAAAGTTTTAGAAGTCCCAGGACAGAGGGGAGGGGTTAAGGAATTAATCTAGACATTTTTGATTAATGGTGTATTCTCAAAATGTAACTTGACATCTATGTTTTACTTTTGATTTTTACTTACATTTGAATTTCTTTTCATTGAAATTAATTCTAATATAAATATAACTTAATATATAATATTTTAGATTGAAATAGGTTTTCTCTTCCTTTGGCTGTTGTGAACTCTAGAAAATCTTATATTATACTTTTTATACTACCATTCTTTTGGGTATTGATTCTTCATATTTTTTCATCAACACTAATACATTTCCCATAGAAAAGCAAAGTCCATAGTTTTTTTAGCTGGGAAAATTTTGCTAATAAGTCAGTGCGTTTTTATTCTGTGTATGACGAAATGTTCAAGACTTAAAATACATATTTGTTATACGAAAACAAATTTTTTTATGAAATTTATCATTTTCAGTCTTTTTTTTTTCCCCTTTTTTCCACAATTCAAATCAGACATTGCTACCAAATTACACAATGGCGCAAAGAGAAATGAACAAAGTGGGTAAGCCATAGGTGCCAATATTGGAGTACATTTCAGGAATGAACATATTCCATGTTCATTATGCATTTAAAAGCCAGAAAGAGACATAAGATGAGATGGAAGGGTGGATGGATGGGAGAGTATGCAGAATGTTCCGTCCTCATTGTAGCCATGCGGGCTTCAATGCAGGTTGCTACGAAATAGTCCCCACCCAATGAAAAGTACAACAATAACCCGCAGGTAATCAGAAAGACCAACTGAGGACAATCAATCAGATATTTCATTTTAAGATCTCCAGTATCGCCGCATAATAGAATAAATTCTTTATGAACTTTGACTTACCATTATCGAATCACCAATAAAACTTCAGCCCTACTGACAATGCTTTAAAAGAATATATTTCATTACATATTGTAGGTAAACAGTCTATTTCTTTTGGGTTGGATTGATGAACAGTTGTTAAACAAGTTCCAAGAAGATAACTGCAGAAATGATTTCTTTAACCAAAGAGATGACAATCGCATTTGCAGTAAATATTTAATTAGTTGATTTTCTCGGTTAATTGAAAGAGGGAAGGTATGCAGAATAAAACTTATGTTCTCATCCCATCGTTACGCCACTGCGAGTATCCATTGTTGTCATTCTTTGGGTATTCTCAAAATCAGTTCAATGTTAGCTATTGAATTAAATTAGTTATATTAATTCTTATAATATTTGAAAGAGGAATTTTAAGAAGAGCATTTGCTGAAATTACATGTGATAATTATTGGAAAAGAAGAACCAATTCAGAAATTTACAAATTATTTTTAAAAAAACATATTATTAAATTTATTGGTATACAAAGGATTAAATGGGCAGGACTCTTAATAAGTTTGAATGATAATCGAGCCATCAAAAATATCTTTTGGGATAAACCAAAGAGGACGACCAAGACTTGGAAAAAATATATTTGAAGACTATTAAGGTGACCAAGAACCTTGACCAAGAACAGGACGGCATGTAATGGAATTCTGAAGAAATCCAGAGATCATCCAGGGTTGTCTCGCCATATGAAGATGTTATACAGCCATCTTTTATTACTTTAAAAGAGCTACTGTTAAAAGTTCGTTAGGAAATTGGGAAATTTTTTCAATTTCTTGCAATCAAATGTATTTTCCCATGTCTTTACTACACAAAAACTTAATCTGTGGGACTACTTTACACGCATGTGTCTTCTTGCTTTTCTAAGGACACATCTTTGGAATTTTTGAGCGAATGCGAAACAACAATGTAAGTAAAAATACACCAAAAACACACACAAAGACGAAGAGGAAATCGTCTATCACCGAAGGTATCTGGTATCACAATTCCCGACAACCACCTTACATCGATCTGGCTCTTTGCAAAAGCCAACGCTTGCTGACACTGCAGACGATGAAAACTTGCCTTTCCCCACTCCCCTATTTTACTCAAAGTGGCCATTCCACCAAGAGTGTATGTTCACATCATTTCCTCACTTCACAATTCCGTAGGGGAGTGATGCGGAGGAAAAAGATGAAAAATGGCGTCCTAACACCCCGAAACCCCTCATGAGCATTTCATGCCTCTTTCATGGGTCTTTCCCCGAACAATGGGCACGACACAGGCGTGTTTGATGTACAGTCCTCTCGACAGCAACGCGATACTCCTCCCATTCTGACTTTCCACGGTTGCCCTCCCACTGGATATAAATACGCGAGGGCATTTGTTCCTTTGTCCGGGCAATCAGAGGACCACTTCACGCCTTTCAAAGGGCCTTTGTTGAGCCCCCCTCCGCCCCTAAGGAATGGGAGCAGGGCTCGATGAAGTGTATAAAATATCGGCAGATGGAGAGTAATTTAGTAGGATCGAACCCACGACTCGGGATCTGTTTTGTAAACGCGTTAATAGCCAAGGAATGACTTTCGAAAACGGAATTGCCACCATGGAGTCGTGAGTCAACTCTGCGTGTACTGCGTCTCCCCCTCTCCCCGATGGAAAGTGGATGTATTCCAGTGCATAAGTGATCCCATATTCCCAAATTCAAATAAAAACAATCAACTTAAACAATGTTTCACATACACCTATACAGAAAAGAATGATTTGATGGATTAACGTGTCTAAAAAGGAACATTCTGGACTGAAACTCACAGTTTCAAACTGTAATCAGATGATGAAGCCAACATTTAACCCTTCATCTGCTCATCCCGGGATTTCAGCAGTCAATCTATTTCCTATTGCATCCCACGTTTTCGCAGTTTAGTGTGTTTATTTTTACGATTACAGATTTTTATTCTATCATATTATTATCGTGTGACATATAGTATTAGTCTTTTTTGCTTGAAAAGTATTTGAATTTATTTGCAAACATCGCATCTAAACAGTAATTTTTAAAAATTACGCTGTCGAGGTATTAAGATGACGGCATATTATTAAAGACAAAGCATATGATTGTACTTCAGTTTAAATAATATGCACTTTACACATGGGATTTTAATTCGAACACCTTTAATATAAACTTAATGTTTTATACTTAATACATGGAACTTTAATTTGAATGCATTGTATTTCAAATTTGGTTCATGGAATTACAATTAGAAAAACCCCTATTTTCAATGAGTTGATTTCAAAAATTTACTTTAAGAACTAATTTTTATAAGGTGCATTTTTTGAAAATTAATTTATTAGCCAGTATTACTATTTTTAAGAATTAATTTCAACTGATTTACTAGCTAGGTTATAAATTTTTATTATTTGATCTAGTATATAACGGAAAAATAAGCGGCGTTTGTTTTAAGGAAGTTATAAATGGACCGAAGCATTCAAAATATCCATCTTATAGTATAGAGCAATGAGTATAACAGACACTATTTGTTCTTGTGGAAATCAAATTTGCTGAAGGTTGAAATATTTTTTATTTCATATTAAATTCTTTTAATTATAGCAGAATAATTTTTTTTTCAAGCAATGCATTCGTCATTTGTTTAAACTTTTTTTTTTTTTTTTTTTTTAATCAAATTTTATATGTTTCAATGTGCAGTTCCTAATTATCACCTTTCTTTGAACTTCCATTCCATAGTAACTCAAAATGGAAGGTTAGAATTTGATATTTCACAGATACAAGATGGTTCTTTGGCAATTTTCCAATAATAAAAACCACATTTTAGCACCAGGACATCGTGGCCTTTTCTCTTCAGAAGAAAGAGGAAAGAAAAAAAAGTGAACCACTAAGATTTATTTTGCAATCGATCATCCTGTGAAAAGTATAATTTTGAAAGTATTAATGAATACTAAAAGAAAAATAATAAAGTTTTCATAGAGGATTATTTACATATTTAAAGTTGTACAAACTTTAAAATATCCTATGGCAGCACCTTTTTTAGATTTCCCATGGAAAAAAATTACTCGGAGTGCAACTTTTGTTATTATACCATGATTACAACGGAAGATATTTCGCATTTTCTATCAGGGAGTTGTTTCTATATTTAAATGAGTAAAATTTAATAGTGTTTTTTATCATAATTTTATAGCATATTTAAAGCTTCAATCCACATGGTAAAATCGTTTATTTCGTTCATGACAAAATATTTATAGCGAAAATTTCAGAAGAACCTTGATTCTTTTCAAGGAATATTCAAAAGCATTACAAATTTTGTTTAAATTGCCACTCAGTTTGACTCTCCATTACGCTGAAAACAGTTAAATGGATAGTTGAACAACGTAGATTCAAGGATATAAAATTAATTATGCATTTAATTATTTAATTATAATTTAAATTACAATAATTATAATTAAGGCAAATTAATCTTATGAACTTTGAGACTTTTGTAAGAAATTTAAGTTGTAAATTTAAAAAAAACAAAAACACAATGGTTCTTTTCTTGTTAGAAAATATTTAAACAAATTATCATTTATTGTTATTCATAAATTACTACGAGAAATGATTTGTCAGAATGTTTGTAAAATTAAATAGTTAAACCCTACGAAGTAATAATTACGAAATAAAATTCCTATTTTTTGAAGTTTGTTATATTCTCTAAGTGCCATTATATCAGCTGACGAGTAAAAATTCTAGCTTATTACAAGGACGACAGAGAATATCTTCCACATTTAAAAGCAGTGACTCTAAATAAAATATATGGAAAATGGATTTTTTTAACTTTGATTATATATTCATTGCCGCTGATGAATTTTTTAAATATATTTTTATACTAGCCGCCTTTGGCGACCAACCGGTTCGCCAGTATTACCGCTCACTACAATTTCAATAAAATATTTTAAGTAACTGGTCTCTTAATAGATTCTCAAAGAAAATCTTTTTAATCTTCAAATTTTGATAGTCATACCAAACTTATACTGTTGCTTAGATCGTTTCGTTCAATTTACTATATATATTTTGCTAATTTGTTGTCATTTCCGGTAAAACTTCAACTTTAATTTAAAGAGGAAATGATGAAATTGCAATTAATATAAAGATATTTTTTTAATAAAACCAAGTGTTTTATTTTATTTATCATCTTTATTGCTATTTATTTATATTATAGTATTGCAAACAGAATCGCTCGGTATTTAAGTCTTATGTGAACTACAAAATATTTTTCATAATTTATGTAATATTTCAAAGAATATTTCAACAAAAATTTTTCAGATTCAGCATAAAATTCAGTTTTTAGTTTTGCTTTAAAAATTTAGAAAAACTCAACATTTTCATAATCTTAGGCCAATTAATCTTGAGAACCCTGCGCACTGATTGGCGTATTTTCTTTGAAACGATCGATGGAAAATCTAAAATTATCCTTTTTTTTATTGAGTAGTGATATTCAAAATTCCATAAATCAGTCAGTTTAAGTGATCGATTTAGTTGATTGGAAATTAACTCTTTTTATTTAAAATATTAGTGTTTCAAGAACATTTTGTTATTCGTGATATCCACAGCAGAAGCTTTATGTAAAATCAAAAATTCGTTATTTATTAGAGCATTTATTGAATCAAGTTACATAAAATATAATCATTTTCTATTTATACCATTTTAGCAGATCTATTGTGTTCGTGCGTCATCAAAAATAAAATCCAGACAAACTTATTATGAACCTAAATCTTATTACATTATAGATAATATTATGAAATTTACATCAACTTATTTTCATTCAAAATTCTAACATCGTTTTTAAATAACAAATTAAAAGTTCCAAAAATATCACTGTTGCCAATCTGAATTTCACAACTATTTACAAAATAAAATTTATAATTATTAAAATAATCGTTAGCTACTTTTAAATAAAATATTTACGATTTATGTCGCAGCAGATCTGTGTCTTACTAAAGGTTTACAAATTAGCTGTGTGGCCCTGATTTGAATGGATATCCTGTTCATATTAAACAAAACTTGCCTTAAAATAAAACTGATTTATTGGATTAATAATATAGAGAGTGTAAAAGATCATAAAAGAATTTTTCCTGAATTTATTTTTTAGAAAAAATAATATTTCTTATTTGTTTCATTTCCTACAGACACGTGCCGAAAATTATATTTTTGCAGATTTCATTTCCAAAAAGATTTAATTTATTTTTAATTGGTGCTTTAATCAATGTGATGGCAACACTTTGAAAAAAGCTATTTTTTTCGTGCAGCTTAAATTTTATTTTTATTTTGTAC
>JAPMOR010093278.1:37850-79953 GCA_026543865.1 Argiope aurantia
GCTATATGAGCTCTCAAAGCATATAAAAATGATACGGCTTAAATGTGAAGTTGGGTGCAAAAAAATACAATTAAATCCTCTGTCGGGAAAAAACGAAATCACTTTCCGAACAACCCAATAATTCACAAAATCATATATCAGATTTGATATATTTAAGTTATTGTATTTTTAATCATCGCGTTTATGTATTTTTAATTATGCTGACCGACAGACGATCAATCTCCTGTTGGATTTGGCTCAAAATTTGATAGATGTTAAATCTGTGTAAATAATTTTATTCATCTAGCGTTCTTCGTTTTGTAACTATCATTTTAACTTATATTCGAACGGCCAGGGAGACAGATTTTCTCTGAATACATTTTGCCCCAAAATTGATAGATATCTCCAAATGTATAAAGACCGGTATAAAGTGTTTGGTGTATGGTATAAAGGCCATACAACGAATTTCATCCGACTGTCTAAAAGAGATTTTCAGTCATCTTCGTCACAGACCTGCAAACAAACATGACAAAAATGTTTTTCGAACTCAGGGAGGTCAAAATCTCGAGTTCGAATTTTTCGATAATTACAATGTTTTCTCTATATACCTGTCTCCAAAATTATCTTTGGTATTCATTATAAGGAGTTTCTTTTGTTTATGTTATTTATTTTTATTTTTAAGAAGCACTTCTCAATTTCCTTGGAGTTAAAAGTGACTGTTTGAAAGCTGCGCGAGTTTAACTGCATGATAGATTCGCCTGTAAAAATTCCCCCTGCACCTTAGCGTAATCAAAAATCCGCTGCCGAATGATGCATGCTTCGTTCTAAACAACATCGATCACAACAGAAAATCGCCCACCCAAAAAACTCACCAAATGAGAAATCACCCGATGTCAGAATCCCAGTACATCCCCGAGATTCATTAATTCCGACACCGAGAAGACACTACCCTTTCCAGAATCATCTGCACATCACCTCCCTCAATTACACACCCCTAGATCAGAAGACGCCGCCGTCTCCAAGCCGGTGGTCCAACAGGTGAAGAAATTACCACCGCATTTCACGTCAGTCGCGCATTCGACGTTTCCACGCGCACATCCTCCATGATTTCCGATTCGACGCGCACATTAGGTGAAAATTTAGATTGATTTCGGTTTTTGTGCCGCGCAGACGAGTTTTTGTTTCCTATCCAGGACCACCCTCGGAGCAGCTGAAATGCATGTAATGGAGCCTGTGGGGATTGAAAAAAAAAAGTATATTAATGGAAAAAAGGGGCAATTTTTATTTACCGCCATTGTTGCTTCATTGAAAGAATGAGTGAAAACTATTTTTGGGGAGTATCGTGTTGTGGGATGCATCTCTGGACGCACGATATGAGGGTTGACTCGTTTCTCTTTTGAATTATTCGTCCTTGAAAGAATGGGGTACGGTTTATTAGAATAATGAATAGAGAGAGAGAGAGAGAGAGAGTTCTTCCTTTTAAAGTGGAAGCCAAGTTAATTTTTATTGATTGAAACTCGTACCCAGTGGTTTTAAAACGAAAGTTTTCATTGAATGCTCTACATATTAGCATCCACCCTTTGTCTAATGTTATGCCGATTCAGCTCAGATAAATGCATATTTCATTTAAAGTTGACGTTCATACAATTTCTCATTCTACCAATTCTGAAATATATTTATTCCGTAAGGCCTTTTTTTGCAACTGCACACCAAATTGCAAGGTAACTCAGATGATTGGAAATAATAACTCAAATATGGAAATCATGATCAGCGAATAAAGATTAAGAGAGACCATTCCCACAGAAAAAATAAAAATAAAAATAGACCTACATATTGCGAAACCAGTATTTATTGGCATCGGAGTTTATATTTTAATCCTTTGCACTCGGTTACAACGGTTACAAATAATCCGTTGCATAATTATTCTCGTCATACAAGGGCTTGTTTAGTGTTCCGAAAAACAAATATTAATAATTGTTTTAAGCTGAATTTCCCCGAAAAGTTTCCTTCCATCTTTCGCCATTGTGTAGGTATTTTTAACAATCAAAATTAATAAATAAATAAATAAAGCGTCAGAGTGTTGCACCGTCTTGAAGGATGAGTGAGAGGCATCCTCCGAGTGCAAAGGGTTGAACTGCAAAATGGTTGTACATTTCTTAAAGCATTGAATTCCATTGGATATGACGCTTAATCGGTGTAAAGACATACAAGAACTTTTAGTGTACCCTCTTCTTTTCGGGCTGTTAAACGATGAACGACGATTTTCATAGCAGTAAACAATATTTTGGTCGCTCATATCTGCCATAGCACGAGAATAAGTGATATGTTGGGAAAATGGTTGTTAAACATCCGACAATTTATCTGTTGACAATTTATCTGAAAAGAAGATGCATCAAGCACTAGGAGCCCTTTTTGCCGGCTAAACATCGTACAGTAGACTCCCGATTATCCGCGCCTGCCGCACAAAGTTTATTGTACAAGCGTAAAGCAAAAAAAATAAAAATGTTCACAAAACTGAGAGAAACATTAAATTTGCTAACATCGTGCTTATTTATGGCAAAAATATCCCAGGCCTTCTCGGAACCTTCCCCTCCAGCAAACCCAAGAAGCAAAGATTGATTTCTTCAAAAAGGTGCAGTTTTGCAGTTATGCTTTTGTAATTACATAATACATTACAGTATTAACAATACATATGTATTCATTTTTCTGTGTATCCTTGACGCCTCTCGTAAGTACAAAGCACTTTTCTGTTTTCATTAACAAAATGCATTTTATTTTAATTTTGAGTGATATACTAATATATTAAGCGTTAGTTAAACATTTCCTGCTGTTCATTTTACGTTTTATTGTACATAAAACGATTTTTCAAAGTTGAAGCCTCTTTTGCTATACCAGTTTTTAGCTTTTTTCGGATTATCCGCGATTTTTGTTATTCGTGACGGCCGCGCCACCCAATTCCGAGGATATTCGGGAGTGTACTGTATCTGATGAAATCAAACACTCCGGCTACTGTAGAACTATGTAAGGTTCAATTTTTAAGCTGTTCAAAAAGTAAATTCTGATTTGGGGGGGGGGGGGAGGGGGAAAAGTAATCTGAAAACTGATTAGAACAGAGAAAAATAGAGTAGTCTTTCCAAAACTTCCTAATATGCTTTCTAATAATCATGGAGAACACCTTACATGAATGGAACTTTTGGCTTGAATTTAGCATTTTTACAGAATCTATTGTGTAATCCTTGTTGATTTTTTTTTTTTTTTTTACTATTGATACTTGGCAAATTTTTTTCAATCGAATGAAATACAAATTCAACACAAAACTTCACGAAATACCATTCCAAATTTGCTATATTTAAGTCATTGCGGTTTTGAGTTATTGCGTTTACATGCTTCTGAAAGTACAGACCGACAGATGGTCAGCCCCTCGCTAGAGTTTGGTCAACATTTGACAACACTATAGATATTAAATCTGTCTACACTATGGATGTTAAATCTATGTACTGAATTTCACCTAACTCGCGTCGTTTGTGTTCTAATCGAACAGCCGGACAGACAAACTTCATCAAAATAGATTTCGCTCAAATTTTAATAGATGCATGTAAATTTGGTAAAAAGACGCTATACTAGTTTTCATTTATATAGCGCAAAGCGGTTTTTAGTTACCTTTGTCACATACAGACATACAGACATTTCCCAAAAATATGTTTTTCTTACTTAAGGAGATTTGAAATGAGGATATTCGTTAAAATTTCGAATTCGAATTTTTTGACGATTGCAAAACTTTCGCTCTACTTGCTGCACGAAAAAGTAAAGTTTCACATCTTGAGACGTATTTTTTTTAATGAATTAAACTATTGGTTTCATTATTTAATAGAAAGCAGCCCGTCGAATCTCATTACGCAAAACGGACACTGTGTTTCAGGTTTGCATAAAATTTAGCATTCTATGTACTAATTGTATTAAACTATGGGTTTCGTAGAACAGTTCGTTTTTCAATCAACTGCAAACGCTTGATTTCCTCCTTTGTTCGGATCCCTGGTTGAATCGTCAAGACCCTGGATATATAAACACAATGGCCATAAAATAACTTTCCCTTTTTGGCGGCTTCTACAGCTAAAACGAATGAACGGAATGAAACCACATTTCATACACAGACTGCAAAAAGCCTGGGAAAATAAATTCCGCAGGAAGAGGGAAAAAAGTACTAAAAGCTGCCGATAGGGGAAATACTGGTGCTGGTGTCACGTACGAATGAAGAAATTTGCATATCGAGATGACATCAAGTAATTCACGGTGAGCGCAAGGGAAAAATTAATTTTAGCAGTTTGCACTTTGTCTTTTATTTCCAGAATATAATTAAGACTTTATTATTAATTTTAGTTTATGAATTGGTGATTGATCAATCAGAGGTGACAAGATAACTTTCTTTATGCATCTATTTGGTGAGATACTTCCTACGGCCCTATTAAAGAGTTTGTCTTTTCAATTGTATATTAATTTTGAAAAAATTGTTGTTTCAAATTTTTTTTAAACTTTCAATCTCATTGAATTTCATTCTTTTTAAGAAAGGAAATCGTTTGAGAAAGCGAAATTTCTGTGCAAGTTTTTCGTCCCAAACTCGTAACACAATTTCCTGTCGGCAACTTAATAATCCAAAGAAAACTGAAAATGAATGCCTTTGACAAAGTGAAGATAGAATAATAATCTTCACTCAATAATTACCCTCGCATTGACACTTGTTGTCACAGTTCGTGCTCGCAAATTATTACCTCGAATCTATTGCGCAGGAAGCGACGGGAGTAATTGGCCAGGTTTTAACTCTGGGAAGGATGTGCCGCAACCCTTTAAGTCCTCGATAATAAAGTTGTTAAACGTGTGAGCTGCAAGCGCTGTCGTGACACCTGCTAGCGATGTGATGACATCGTCACCCATAGAGAAAAAGCAGGTGTTCGGTCACATGAAATGGTTGTTATTAAGGAAGTACTTCAACCCTTCTAGGTTTATTGCATGCGAGTATGATAAAACGGCGGTTAGCAGCTCAAACTGGTTTTTTTTGGTACTTTGAAAAGCAACTATGTATAAAAGTCACGCCACAATCAATTTTGCAATATTTTTTTTTCTCAATTTGTTATGTCGTCCTTTAGCGGCAATTATAATGTGACTACAATAAAACCTGTGAACAAAGAAAGAATAGAACCTTTTCATCAGGATTTAGATTGCTGAAGATTTGCTTTCAGAAAGATAAGATTCAGAACATATAAGATCAACCCAAATCTGAGTTTTTTTAAAAAGAATTTATTAGTTTTTATTGTAAAGATTGTATGCATTATCTTAGTAATTCCAGAATGCGAAGGAAAACTTTTTTTTCTTTTTTAAAGATTAGAATCGAGACTGAACTAAACGCGAACCAAATCATGAAAAAGAGACATGTTTTACAAAAGTGAGCGCTATATCATGCAAATTATGCGAAGTAATTTAAAATTTTGAATTTAACAGAATCTGAAGAATTCTTCTTTCATCCTTATGTAGGACTCAGGAATCACTACTATTTAGAATCACGCACATTTAATTACATTTAGGACGAACAATTACATTAACATAAAAGAAATGAACATTAATAGATTTCGTTGAATACGTCGCAGGATTAATTCACATGTTACGTCGCGTCTTTCGTTCAGAGACCCGTCTCGTCTCACACGTCCTGACTTTCGTTCAGACCCATCTCGTCTCGTCTGCACTCCGTCTAACAAGCATCAACACCTGCTGGCCAGCAGATGGCACTCGTCATTATAGGTTTTAACTTAAAGAAATCGTTAAACGGTTTTACATATTTTCGCAGATTAGGCAGAGGGCCTCGTCCGATAAGCAAGCCACAGTCTCCTTTTTCTCTGAAGACATTGAAATTTTTGCAATGTAATAGAAAAATCAACACTTGCCTGTCGCGCCTTGCCAGTGGCCACCTTAGATGTCTTTTCTTTTCTCAGGGTGAAAAATCTTACCCTCTTTGCCCGAAATGTTGCCAACACCAGGCCTCTGCTGAAGATATTCTAGACTGTTTAGGACTTCTTCGGGGTTGAAATTTATTCTTCTCCCTTCCTCGTTTTTGATTTTTTCTTGTCAACGGATTTTTGGATTTGGTCTGACTAAGTCCGGCCATGGATATTAGCAACAACAACAGATTTTCGCAAATTTCATTTTTGTAAGGATAACATTTTGATAATTTAATCGATTTTACACATATTACTTCATATACAAGAATACTGAAACTGTGCATAGTTAATAGTTATTAATAAAAATAGAGTATTTAAAAAAATTTAGAGTCCTTCATTATTATTTAATAAATCAACTTTTCCTTAAATTAAATTAAAAAAAAATTGTTTTCACAGAAGTGGCGCCGTCTAGATATTCATGTGAGAAACAGTCATTTTTAGATAAGATTATTATAACCATGTATTACGAAAAAGCTAACGATTTAAAGGTATAGTTATTGTATTATGATAAAAATGTAAGAAATAATAAAAAAAAGGATTTAAATAATATTCTATTGTTATGAAACAATGACTTAATGCGCAATATTATCATTAGAAAAGAAATTATCAGATATTCATTGAAAGTTAAATTATACATATGATTGAAATTTCAACTTACTTGAAATATTTTTATCGGAATTTCGCATTTTTACGATTTTGTATTGATGTGTGTATTTTTGAAAACAAAAAAATATTTAATATAAGAAATTAAGAATATTACAAAAGAGATTATATTATAAAATATATATTATAAAAAGATTATATTATAAGATAATTCAAGAATTTATTCTTGTAATAGAAATATTATTAAAGCAAGCTGAAATGTTGATTATTATAATAGAATATTGAATACGTCGAGTACGCACAAATTAGAATATTCATTTTTAGAAATATACAGCGTTAACAGCAGGCAATATTTTTCATAATACAATGACTATTTAGAATTCGGATGTAAACTTAATGCAAGTCAACCTATTTGATGTAATGCTTGTTCACAACATTGCCGCGTTAGCGTGGCCGCTTTCTTTTCTTGAATATGGTGTTGCGCGTCTTTTTTTCTACGTTGAATATTTTAAGAAATAAAATCTCAAAAGTAGAAAATAATAAATATGAATATATCAGATGTCGTCGTCGAAGGGACGACACCTGATATATTTATTATATATGTTTTATAAGATCTGTTTCTGTATAAAAGCACTTTATCCTTTATTATCTGCTATATCAATCATAATATGCTATTTGCAATAACTAGTAATTGATGTACAATTTTTACTTTGTCGTTTAAAAAGAATACAAAGTTTCATTAAAAAAAAATCTCTAAATAATTCAAAATGTTGATGGCTTGTTTTTTTTTTTTTTTTTTTTTTTTTTTTTTGGAATTATACCATTATTGGAAACATATTTTTGGAATTATACTTGTCTGCGAATGCTATAACTTAAACATTTTGAACAGACAGATGAAATTTGGCGTGTGGCCTTTATACCAAATTTGTAGATTTCATCACATTTTGAGTTCATCTGTCCATCCGAATGCAGGTGATAACAATAATAATAACAGAAAACTAAAATTCTAATTTTATCTGGGACATACTTTTAACATCTAAAGTGCATATCATCATCAAGTTTGAAATCAAACCACCAATGGGTTAACTGTTTCTTATTTTGCATATGTTATTACTTCAAAAGCGGAACGACATAGATGTATGAATTAATGACTTATAACTGAAATTTTATCTATGTATCAAATTTTGGCTTCAATTGTTTGACAAAATATGCGTTCAAAATAGATCTTCTTAATTATACTGTGGAATGCAAATATGCAAATCACTTTGAAAATAAAAATCTGAGCACTCGTGTCCTTTAACCTGCTCAATATTAAAAAAAAAAAATTATGCGGAGGAGAGGGTGTAATTTTAATTTAAGAGTACGTTAGAAAGTTTTGGGGTGACCACTCCAGCCGGTTTTTAATCAACATACAATCTGATCGTAACCGAAGTCGCGTTCTTCCTGAATTATTTCCCAAATAGAGCCTTCCTTGGATGAGGAAATAACACGTAGCCACTTTCCCCAGTGACAAATGCTTTCCACTCCTTTGGCGAAGAGACGATGAAATGAAATGGAAGAAAAGGAAAACATCGATTCGTTCTGCTCGATAAAAACACGACGATTTCGTTTGCTAGAGGAGGATCCTCCTGTTGCCCGAGAGGTGTCTGATTTAGTGGCTATAAACCTTCACCCAACATTATTCTCGAAGAACGTTTTGTTGGCGGCGCCCCGCGGTTCACAAACGGCTTCTGAGTCCGCGGGGGGTCTTGCACAACACAGGAGATAGTCTGTATTCTGCCGATTACGGCCTGACGATCTTCACTTCCGATGTTTTTTCAGCCATTATTTCGCGGATTTAGCGGTTAAAAAGTTTGTTTTTTAGTTTCGTATCTGAATCGTCACCGCCCTGCTTAGTTGTGCACCATAGAAGAAATACCAAACAGGTGTAAGTAAAGTATTTTCATAAATTCTTGTCAGGCCTTCTTGAGCTCCTTCCTACATATGGGTTTTTTTCCTCCCATATTTGTCAGAAAAATTTCATCACCAACCGGAGGGATTTACAGCTATAGAAAATAAATGAAGCATTTATTATGAACTTGAGCTTGGGCCTTTCTAATGGAGACAGCCCCTTAATTTCACCGCGCTATTAAAAACTTAAATGTCCGGTTCATTTATCTTCTGAATTCCACGATTCAGTGCTTCCATTTTTCATTTGTACCGTAAAATACACAAGTATTAAACAGAATCTTTCTTATTTAGCTTTCAACAACGAAAGAAAATCGCGCGATTAAAAATTTCATGAAATAGTGTAAAGGGTTTGAATTTTAGGGCAACAATGTAAATCTAGTGTTGGACATGAGATAAAAAATTTATTTATATCTAAAATAATTTTTAAGAATAAATTCAGCAAAAATAGTATCGCATCTGTAGTAAATTAGAAATTAAATTGAAAATCTTTTGTTCTTTAATATGACATATATATTTCTTTTGTGCAATAGTTCTTTCGGAAGTTATCGCATTAAAATGTTAAAATTCAGCTTAATGTTAAATTAGTTAAAATTCTAATTAAAGTTTCAAAAAGATCACTTCGAGGTGCGCATTACTATCTTTCAAGATATGCATGCGTCAGTTTGGTTTGTAAGTGAAACGGTTTGGCACGTCGGGTTTCAACAGACACACCAACACACGCGCTCGCGCGCCCGGGCCAAAAACTTCTTTGAAACATTTTGGGTTTGTGAACCACGATTTAATACAAAATGAAGAGAATAACAAGAAAAGAGGGCAAAGAAGCATGAAAAGACTTTTACCCAAATATGACATTATGTTTTGGCATTTTACATAGTTGAGAATCGTAATTTTTTTAAAAATCACTCTAAAAATAAATTAATATTTTAATTCAGTTTTTTTTCAGCATTAAACAGTGGCAATAAGTCAAGCATAATTGTTATGACTTCACTATAGAAAATAATGTTCACATCTTCGAAAAGTATTATCTTACAAAAATAATTTTTGCGTCATTTTAAAATTTTAAAAAATGGCTTTTTCATGACACCAATTTCATTTCCACACAATTTTTTTCTTTGTTTTTATTGTTTCCTTTTAAACTTATACTGGCTTTAATCTATAATAATGTTATGATAAAATTCAAATTCATGCATGAAAGTATGCAATCACGTATCTTTTCCAATGTTAAAACTATGATTAAAAGGTTGCCATCTTTGGACATTGCCTACGAAGTAGGATTTTCACTTCTGCTCTTATTCGCAGTAGATGCAATTTTTAACTTGCATCCCAACAATTTATAGTAAACTGATTTAATTAAATTTACGTTTTTCAATCATATCAAATGACACGTTGAATTTTTTTTTTCAAAAAATATATTTCTCATATTAATTAGTTCATTGCCTAAAAAGTCAATAAATGCGACGAAAAAATTTTAGTCACCGAAGACGGCTAGTTGTTAATAAGTCTATAATTGAGTAAATATTATATTACTTTTACACAAAAAGCAAACTTTATTCTTTACAGCAATTTCTTTTCTAGATCAAATGTTTTTTTTTAAAGAGTTTCTTTGTCTGTTTGTATTTTTTATTGAATTAAAACAAAACAAAAATTTTGTACGTGAAGTGTCAAAGGAAACTGCAAGGGAGATTTCTGCTATGAATACAAACAACAAGCCGATTCACTCAATGGTTGTTATGTCTTTTCTGAATGAGACCTTTGGCCACCGAATTCGTCTTCCCATTACTGTGAGGACACACGCATTCCCGATGCGCAAGTACAACATTCCCTTCGGAAAAAAAAAAAAAAAAAAAAAAAAAAAAAAAACTGTTTATAATTCATGAGCCTACTCGTTTGACTGGAACCATTTCAATTGCTGTTAGCGAGTTGCAAGTGATATATTTTTCTTACATTCCAAAAAACATTCATCAAGTAATAAATTCCGAATGTACACGCTCTTTGAGCTTCTATTTTGAAAGGTAAGGCCCGTTCTGTGCCGTCATTTCATTCCAAACTATCTGAACCAAACAAAAGAATAATAGTCCTAGAAAGAACACTTTATAAAGATTCTGAAACTCCACCCATCGAATTGTGATACATAGTAAGTGGTGCTGTAGAGTGAACGCTAAAAGCAATAAAAAGAAATAAACAGGTTAAATGTTTCCATACATTTGTTGCGATGGCTGTTAGATATTTTTAAATGATTAAAACCATTCAAGATCAGTTAACTGATTTTCTTTTTTTATTATCAGCAAAAATTTCATACCTAAAAAAATGATTTGTTCGATTAATTCATCTTTAAAACAATTTTCGAAGGCTGCCTTAACAATGCAATGCTTTAAAAAGATCGTACGATTGAACCCATTCTATATTGATCTCTTTATTTCATTTTATTTTATTCTTTAAAAAAGCATTGCGTTCAAGACTAAGCTCGTAATGTTTTTAAGCCAAGAATCGTTTTACATATGATTAATATCCGAAAGCCGATGATGTATTTGGCGATAAAAATCAAAATACCGCATTTTTCTTTCAAAATATTCTAAACTAGAGATTAGATTTTTAAAAATGTCAGACTAATAAAAACAATTGCGCCTCAGAAAAAAGCGAGCAAATTGGTTTATTTTTCTTTTTCACAAGAATTGAATGATTAGTTTTTAAAAAATGCCAAACTATTAAAAATAATTGCATTTCAGGGGAAAAAAAAACGAATTATTTTTTTTTCTTTTTACACAAGAATTTAGTTACAAAGTTAAAAAAAAAAGTGAACATTTTATTTTTAAAATTATTACTAATGCCATTCAATCATCAATAATAATTTTTTTTAATTTAAATTCTGTCAGAGAGGGGAAAAACATGGTACTAGAAATAATTTAACGTTTTTGTATTTGCCAGTGGCAGCCTTTTTAATCAACCTAATAAGATGTTTTATAGAATTAACTGATTTTATTTTTAAGAATATTATGCATAACATATGCAGTTAATGTATAATTAATTAAACATATACAATTAATTTATAGTTATCGATCGGAGAAAAAATAGAAACTTGTAAAGGCTTAGTAATAAAACGAATCATATTAAAAATGAGCGCAATTTGATAATAAGTTTTAAAAAATAATGAAATAAAAAGTATATTGATATTATTGTTTCAGTCCCACAAACATAATTTCTTGAATACAATTACAATAATTCGGAGTATCAAAGAACCAGCCATTCCAGACACAAATTCTGATTCAAATTCACCAATTTCTGTTTAATGTGAAACTCCATGTTCTAAATATGTCATCCATAGCTGGTTGCTACCTTCTACCATCCATTTTGTGTGTGTGTGTGTGTGTGTGTGTGTGTGTGTGAAAAATGGGGGTGGAGACGCCACTTCACAGTACATTTTCTCTAGGAAAAAACTGCTACCGAGTTCCCAGCCACAATCATCCATTAAAAGTATTTGCCTCATATAAATGTTGAAGATTCTTGAATATACCAATAATCCTTCTCCCTATTTTTCCTTCTCTATATTCCTTTTTTATCTCGAGATAGAATGCCAAATAAAACTTTCACAGAGTTCTCAGTCTCAACATTTGAACCGATTTCGTCAATTTTCGTTGCTGTCTGGCAGTTTTATTTTGAAGGTTTAGCTAACGACTCAAACTGATTTACTATCATTGTGCAAGTATAATTAAATATAATGCAGTTGATTACTTTTCCTCATATTATTAATTTTATTATGCTTTTGCTACAATAAGATGTTGTTTATCAAAGATAACTAATATGATTAAATGAATCTTTTGATTACTAATCGCCTTCGATGACAGTATTAATGATATTAATATAGTCATGCCGGTCAGCTTTGATGAAATAATTCTTATCAAAATAAAAGAAAGTATTATTTCATATTATAGTTATATAATAATAATAGAGTATTTGATTTTTTTTCTATGTTTGAAAAGTGAAAAAATTAACTAACAATGAAAATTGGCGAAATTGGCCCAATTATTAAGCTCTCGATTTTTGTATATATATTTTATTTACAATATTTCTCGAAAATGGAAAGAGATGGAGCATGCGATTCTTGGTGATGTTTTTATTTGTTGGTGCGGTCCGTCAAGTATTTTTCTCACAGAGAATGTACAATGAAGTATTGTTTCTGAAATTTTTTCAGAAATAGGCAATGGTTCAGAGTAGTGAATTGTTGGTAACGCATCTAGTTGACATCAACTTTAATGTAAAATTATAATGATGTAATCGGCACAGAGGATGGGGCAATGGTTTTTTGAATTTGCCAATTATTTTAAATATGTAGAAGACAGGTGAATAAATGATAGCAGAAGTTTATTTGTAATAAATTATTAGTTTTCACTTTTTGGAAACCACATAATTCCCTCATAAATTAAAACAGAAATCCCGCTAGTGTTTTACTTATGAGTGAATTCATTAACTCGATTAATATTCGCTAATAAGTGTAAGTTATTATAAGCAATCATTGCTTTTCACTCGCGTGGAGATGACATTTGATGGACCTGGAAGTCTTTACTGACTGTCAAACAATTTGACCTGCTGAGCGCCAACACAACAAACACATTATCTTTATAATCATTAGAGAAAAGTTATTTTAGTAAGCTTTTAGAATTAAAAATCATGTATACTTGTGAGTTTTCTGTATCTCTATTAATGAAATTTTCAAAAAAAGGTATTTTATAATGTTTTAATAATATTTTCTTTCTCGCTTTTTTTCCTTCGGAGTTTAGTAAGGCTTCCTTAATAATCTTTAACTACATTTTCATTTTTTCAATATATATCCATTCTCTATGCTTTTTTCTATACTTTATACTGAAGAAACTGCTGCTTAAAACATTTAATGTCTTTTTCTTTAGCTGAGAGATTATTGTATTAATGATAAACATTCCGTTCTACTAGGTTTCGAATTTCTTTCAGAGAAAGCGTCTTCTTTTGCGAAATGTACATCATCTACCAGCTTTGGTTTAAAAACCCATTATTACGTTTCATAATTTCACTGACAGAAAAAGTTATTTAAAAGAGCCTATCTCACAATTTTTTAAAAGTCTGTTCACCGGTATTGCTTAGCGTGATTATAATAAACCAAATTGATTGGCCAATAAGCCATTACGACATTTAGAAATTCAAGAAAACAGAGGAAAATATGAGTGTGCAAAAGAAAAATAGAAGTATATTCCGTAAAATGTTATACAACGGCAATTATTTAGCAACCATGATACCCTGGTTAAAAATGGAAGTGTTCTTTTCCTGCAACAAGTGAAGAACTGTTTAGAACCTTCTTTATGTTGTTCAATTGACCGCAGTTAACTTGATGACAACTTCTCAGATTCGGGAACAGAGTTCTAGGATCAAAATTCGATTTCACTAAAAGTCTTTTACATATGTGGACTTGGTGAACTTTCATTATGTCATTTATGCTTACTTGCCCTCTCATTGGTACGATGTGTAATTATGGGTAGTGAGTGTCGGCTTAGGAGTCATCCTTATCATCTGACTATTGTTTTAAATGATGAGGCCATCCAAAAATAGCCACTACGGTGCCATTATTTAACAACCAAGATAACAAATGAGGATCAGAGAGTTTTAGGATCGAAATTCGATTTCATCAAAAGTCTGCTACATATATGGGCTTAGTGCACTTTCCTTTATGCCCACATGTTCTTCAATTGTTACGATGTGTAATTTTGAATAGGAAGTGTCGGATTAGGAGTCATCCTTATCGTCTGACTATTGTTTTAAATGACGAGATTTTAGTAGTATTAGACATAGTAAGAAACCATAGAATAGAGCCAATCGATAAATTGAGAAACAATAAGAATCCACCAAAGCACCGATATTTGTTATCATGATTAACATCTCCGTTCTACGTGCTCTTCGTTAAAGCATAAAAATATATGAGTCAAAGCAGCATTGTGTAACAAAATTTGCTACGAAATAAATAAGCTCTCAGCGAATACATCTCATGCGCATGCGAGTTCGTGAAAATTCCAAGGACCTCAGAACACCGGATGGATCCATTTCAAAGGTCAGCACACTCTCGGTGTCAGCGTTTTATGACAAGGTTTCGAGTTAAACAAACAGGAACTTTTCCACGCTTTCTGCAGATGCATCTATTCCAACCACGTAGCAGTGGGCACAGGAATCGGATGGCAGGAAAAATTCCACCTGTAGGAGAGAAAAATGGCGGTGCAGGTGCGGGAGCGCAGTAAATCGCCAAAAGAGTGACAGTTGCTGGTGTCTGGATCCGAGGACCATCTTGTCGGACGTCCCGCTGAGTGACCAAACGACGTGTTTTCAGCGGTGTGGCCCACCGAGCAAACCTTCCCACGACACCGATTCGCTTTTACTCTTTTTCTCTTGACCGGCAAACCAGTAAAGAAAAAGAAATGTTGAAGTTTGCCAGATTCAGTTAGAAGAATCTTTATTTCACGGAACTGAAATTACTGTGTACGAAGTATAGCTTATATCTTAAAAGTTGGATAAAGAGTTTTGATAATCTTCGTATAGGACGTTTCATTTAACGAAAATTGTTTTGAACGAGAATTGGTAAATATACTTGTACAATACGCTATTCTAGAAAACTTTTAATACCATTCGAAATTAGAGTAAATTCATGTTCATGTGAAAATATAATTTAATTTTTTGAATCTATCGTGCATTAGAAAAAAGTATAGAAAATGTGCAGTTATATGTTAGATAGTTTATAACGTAATTTTGATATCACCGGAAGTGGGCATATTATTATAATTCCCGAATCACACACAAAGAAAAAAATACTAATAAAGATGGAGACAGACTTTTTTTAACATTTATTTTGCGTCTACTATTTTAATTTTTAAAAAATGTGCATTTTATTGCATAAAAATGACTATCACCTAGAATAGTTTTTAGGCCCAAAGATTTCCTTTTATCTTTTACAACCCAAATTCTTTTATTTATTAATAAAAATGATAATAACAATAAGAAAAATAAAATAAAACATTGGAACAAATCCATATATATTTTATACTTCATATTATTCATTTCATCCATACTAATGAATTAATTTAGTCTAGAGAATCAATTATTATTCATTCATTACCAATTTGCTTCCAAATCATGTTGCCATCTAGGAATACATAAGTGTAACAGGAGAGTAAGTGGTGGCATACAATTTTTATTAAAAACTTATTATTTCGGTGATCCCATTAGGGGGCAAGAAGTTGAAAAACAAATTTCACTGAAACTATTTAAGTGTGTTATTTTTAATTTTTCAAACAAGTACGTTTAAATTTCCTTTTCTCGTTATCATATCCTCATTCGCTAGATTCGCCTTTGTTTTAAGAATTCATAATAGTGTTGAATTAACAAAAAATTCCTGCATATTACAAATGGTAGCTGTTTATACGAAAATATTAATAAACATTGATATATTATATATAAAATTATATATAAACATTATATATAAAACGATATATTCTTCGTACCTGCGGTGTTTATGCGTCCGCTTTCACATCATACCATCCGTTGTTTAATGAAAATAGCTTCCTTTTCCGATTTTAATCAAAGATATTACGTTCTTTAGGTAGGTTTTGTAATTACGAATTTCTAAATAAAAGTTACGATAAATAAATGAGTAGGAAATAAAAGGAAAAGCTGCAATTTAATTCAAAGTTTTAGGACAGACTATGAAACAAAATTAAAATTGAAACATTAAAAAAAAATCGTATAAAAACATCTGGATGAAAGAAGTTGCTTCAGAATTAGTGACAGAAGTTGCTCGACTTCATTATTTTGATTTTTTTAATTTATAAAATTATAGTGAGGTTTTAATACAAATCCCACAAAATTTTTATAAAAACAATAGTATATCAATGAGTATGATTTTTTTTCACTTTATTTATATTCTTCTTTTTAATCTTTAATTTAGGATTCTTTATTAATATTAATAATGAATCCTGGAATATATTAATGCATTTTCCCTAAATTCGCTTCTTAAAGGAGTCGTATGAAATCAAAATTTAATTAAATAAATCGATTAACTGGTCATTACTCTCTGAGAGTATAAAAATAACGAATTGTTCTTTAAAATACGTAAGTATATAAAATTTCGAAACCTCAGCATGTCCGGAAGCTAGTGAAATATCGGCTGCAATCTTTATCTATAAACATGATTCAGGTTAATGTATCGAAAAGAAGAGAGAGAGAGAGAGAGAGAGAGAGCGCATTAATTTGCATTTAGGTTTTTCTTTTCTTTTTTGTATTCGATATAAAAAAAAAGCACCATGAGTGTGTGTGTGTGTGCGCGTTTGATTTACTTTTAGAAATTTTAATGTTTTATGTGATTGTTCATAGTCAGCTAATCTAAGTCTTTTGCTAAATGAATGCAGAAAATCATTTTGGTTGTATCAAAAGTCTTGGATTTTTTTATATATATTAGATGAATTTCATTGAAGAAAACGAAGAGTATAAAAATGAGTATACCTTTTCATTACATAAAATACAAAAATATTTGAATGTAAAATACTTTGAATTCTGATGAAGAATCAAGTCTAGTGCATAGAAATCTATTTCAAAATTAGACTTGAAGTTGAAAGGGACGATCGGTAACAAGCTACAAGGCAGACATCGCTTGGGCGCTAATAGCCCCAATTCATTTATTTTCTAATTTTTCATTGAAAAAATATCTGCACAATTCATTCTTAAACATTCGTTACGTCGTTTGCTATTTCTTTCTCTTCTTTTTTATTTGTCTACATCATTTTAAAGAAAATAAATACATTTGATATTAAACGGAGTGAAGGAGATAATATTTTGCAGGGCATGTAGCATTCTCCGAAAGGGGTTAAAAGTTTTACTTTTGGAATTTAAAAATTAAATAATCGACAACAGCCAAGTAACATCACTTTAAATGGATTCATATGTCTTTAAAATGCTTAATTCTCCGTAGTAAAAACCTTCCCTTATGCTGAATAAGTGACTTAGTGTTGTCGTCGAAGTTAGGTCCCAGAACATTAATCAATCCTTCTTAAAGCTCTTTGTCCCAGTTGAGGTATCGAGAGTATAGATAATTGATTATATATTTGAATATTTGTACTTTGAAATCATCCAAAAAATATGTGGTATCGAGAGTATCGATAATTGATTATATATTCGAATATTTGTTGTTTAAAATCATCCAAAAAATGTTGCTTTTTTATATTTCTAGAAAATAAATAAAACTTAATTTATAATCGGTAAACACACACACATGCTGCTTAACATGATATTCATGTAGAATCATGAATCCTTGTATTCTACTATTGCTATCTGTGCATTAAAACCTCAAAATATATTGTTATTATTCCATTCATGATTTCTATTAGTGCTAAAAAATTTGATTCTTTCTCATTATGAAAATTATTGTACGCCACCAAAATGAAATTATAAACAAGAAAATATATTAATAAAAGAACAAGTAAAGTGAAATTAAAATAATTTATTTTAAATATTTAAATAAAAGCGTTACGATAGAATACATTTTGTTATGATTTCGCTCAAAGATGGTGACAAATCTACCAGAACCATCTTTTTGGAGGGGGGGGGGGGTATAATCCCAGAACATGAACTGGGATGAGAATATGAACTGGGTTAAGATGCCTTGTTCCAGAACTGTGATGTATTCTGATGAAACAAAAACGCAAGTTTAGAATAATTGTTGCAATAAAATATGTTCTGCAATTCCATTTACTATTCGAAACTTTTTTTATTGATAAAAATTTAAAGTCATAATATTCTCCTTTTTTTATTAAATTATGAATAAATCAAATGTAGCATTTACATAAATATAGAAGATTATTTCATTTGCTATTTACACTTAAAGATAAGGTACTAATTTCTTAATTTATATTTTTTAGAAGCACAACTAATTCAGGTAATACTGATAAATTCCTTTATTTTTAATTTTTTATGGAATATATATATGTATATAATATAATATGTAATGTGTGTGTATATATATAAAATATGCATATAATAAAACTAAATTCTGATATAAAGTTTTAAAAAAGTATTAATAAATTCTTGTTATGAATTTAGAGGGCAGCACTAAACAGTTCCATGAACACTTTTAGTTTTTTTTTTATTTGTTCTATTTAAAAAAAGGTTGATTTACAATTTCCATTCATCTACTCTGCTGCCATCTGGTGATCAGAAATCAAGTATCTTATAACTTTTGCTAAAACCTTAAATAAATTCTACCTATAAAAAGATTTATAAAAGTTAAGTAAGTTTGAAAAATTTACGTATATAATAATAGATACAAGAGTTCAATTAAAGATTTTTTACACTGTCTTGTATTACTCTCCTTTTTTCGTTTTATTTCTCTAACTTTCAGTATTTGTTTTAATTAACCTTGCAAAATTATTTGATGAAATGAATGCAAAAACGTGTCAAGGATTGTATGGAACTGACTATTTGAAATCCTGTATTTATATGTTTGTTACATTCTTTTAAAGGATTTTCTAATTTGATTAACATATGAAAGGTAATAACACTTTTCCAATTTCAATATTTTTTGTAACTTTAATGTTCTTTATAAACTTTAAAAAAATTATATTTAAAAAAAAGATAACAGGTTTTGTGTTTTTCATCAATAGTTGTTCTAGAATATCTAAATGTCAAAATGGAGCTAAATTTTCAATATGTTTTGTTGAATGATTCATAAATAATTTTTTTTACTAATTGTGCATATTGATTTCGAATTTTAATAATATTTGGTTCCATACGAAACTAATGCTGCTTCTTGATATATTATGAATAGCATGAATGGTATATTAATTTCATATATTTCTCTTTTTTTATCTGTATGTGAACTTGATACTTCCAGGGAAAAGCGGTTTTTTTTTTTTTTTTCCGTAAAACATTGGATTTTGTTCCATTATGTTAAAATAATTAAAAGTAAAAGATATAAATATTTATAGAATTTAAATGTCAAAATTCTTCTTTCTGATAAATAATATGTTATCACTCTGATGTTTGAATAGCAAAGGAGTTTTTTCGAAATATTGCGTTAGCAAAAGGGATATTTAATTAAGGGATTTTAAACGAATATAATGGAACATCAAGTAACAGCCAGAATTCGATCTTGCCATCAAAGGCATGACAAAAATATACAAATATTTTATTTGTTTATTTGTAATGCAGGATTTAATTTATACACGAATCGTCTTTATGAAAGCACTAAAGAAAAAAAAGTGTATGTTTATGTTTTTAGATCATTTATTTCTTTCCTGATAAAGAATTACATAATACCGTGACACAAATTGACCGCATTTTAATCATAAGATTTACCTACTTTTGAAAGCGGTTAGTTGGTCCTCTGAATCAATAACTTCTCTTTTAATCTGTTAAAAATGTTACAAATGCGAAATTGTTCTTTAAAAGCATTTGGCCTTTGCTTAAAGATGTATTTTACATAAATTAAAAATTAAATGGAGCCTAAGAAACGAAAAGCAATGCTATTTCTTAATATATATATATAAAAACACAACCAAAGAATCATTTGTGAAAAAAGTTTAATCAAAAGAAAATGAAAGGAAATCCAAGAAATGAAAAGCAGCATTATACTTTATATATGCATAAAAAATTGAAATCAAAGGAACGAAAAGTAAAATTTCTATAAAGAAAAGCAACATTACCTATTCATGTAAAATCAAATTAAATGAGTTTTAAGATGGTTTGCGAACGGACATAAAAAAATAGAAAAACTCAATGTAAGTGAAATATTTCTAAAAGATATAATTTTTTTTTCAAAGCTACGTTTTTAAAACGGACACCAAAACGTATAAAATAATTGCCCCTAACCTTCACAAAATTGATTATAACTCTGTACAGATAATTCTGAAAATTTACGATTGTGAATTTTCAAAATTTACAATCACAAATTGTCAAAACAATCTGGATGGAGTTAAACATTTGTATGGGACAAAAAGAAATTATTTTATACTTTTCACCCCTATTAAAAAACATGATATATTAAAAAAATTAATTTAGATAGTTATTTTCTATTTTTAAGTCTCGTGTATAAAAAATTTTGAATCGATTTTAAACTAACTTCGCGATCAGCTACATCCGATTTCATTATAAATATCTACTGCCTCTGTTTGTGCTCTACTGTTATCTGTTTGAATGCAAAACACTCAGTGGATATTTATAAAAAAAATCGTTTTCTTTTAAGAGGACAATGGATGGAGTCTTTCAGGTATTTTTGCACATTATTCATTATGAGTAATGAAATATTTTATAGATATGTAATAATATATAAGTACATCAAACACCATTAAATTAAAAAAAATAATATATATATTATTTTTTAAAAAATTGAAAATTTTATAATTAAAAAGAAATTCAATATGTTTTAGGAAATGTAATTTAAAATTTTTTTCTGCTATTTTTTTATTACCCTATAAACATTATTTGGAACGAAATTGAGTATAATTTAGTAATACTAATCAAAAGTTAAAATTGCTTTCATAAAAAAAAAATATTTCTTATGCAAATATTATCATATTATCATAACCATTTTGACGTTTTCTGAATTAAAATTGGCTTTGAACTATCTAAAAGAACTCGAAGCTTAGAATGCATACCCAGTTTTCTTTAATGTTTAACCGAAACATTTATTACCTGTTTCATGTTAATTTCCTGGAAATTTAAAGCACCTAGAACAATTCAATGTAATTTGAACATCATTTGGAAAAAGGCCATTAAAAATATATATTTTTCTCTAAACCCCTCAAATAATCAGTTTATTGAACAAGACATTCTATAATACCATTTATTTGAATATAAAGAGCATTTTGGTGATGAATTAATAAAAAGGGAATTCATATTTTCGTCAATTTTTTGCTAATTTCAAAGTTTACCGTTCCCTTAAGGGAATATTATAAATCAGCAGAATTTAGCAACGCGATCGATGTTTCTGACCTTAGCATGTCGATTATTTGAAATGACTGGAACGGTGCAACAATTATAAGGGAACTGCAATCTACGTAGAATAGGGCCCATTATGAGCAACCCATGCGTCTATTTTTTTCTCCTCTAGCGATAATTTCCTTCTGAATCTACCACGAGTACCCATTTCATCCACAAGTTCAGTCCACACCCCATATTTTTGCGTTAAGATGCATATTCATAACGAATGTAAGAGCGACAAAGCTCCTGTGGAATGTCTTGGAAGCAATTCGTAAAAAGCGGCGTTCTTCAGTAAGAGAAATAGTATGAAAGAATACTGAAAGTATATAAAACAATTCTTTATGAAAAGTGATTGAGACAATATTCTAAAATTCTTTAACTTTGGGATACAGAAAAGAAGACATTTTGTCAATGACATGTTTCCGAGTGAAAATGAAGAAAGCAGTTGCATTACACTTATTTTCTCTTTTGGATACTAGATGGCGATACCTGATTAAGCCATCCCATATGTAATCCCATAATGCATTGCGATTGTAATGAGAAGGAGATGTGACGCTGAACTGTGAAGCGCGAGCGTGAATGTCTTGTCTTTGTGTTTGTAATTGTTTAGTGTGTGAATGTGATTATTAAAGAAATGTTTCCAACAACATTCGTCCTGTTGCTTCCTGCACAGATCATAATAATCTACATTTCATCACAATGTTCAATTTTCGAACATTTGTATTATAAGATTTATCATGCAATTATCACTCCCGGTATCAAATGGATTTTTTTCAATGAATAACTCGGAGAATAATGGCTTAACCAATGTAATATTCTCTTCAAAATATAAACCTTGCCCCGAGTTTTATAGAGAAATTTTGTTCTATTGAAATTTTTTCCGGAAACCATCAGAGTTATGAAATTAATGAACATTCGTGAAAAATGGCAGAAAAAGGGATTTCGGGAAATTTCATGGCCCCTTTTACACGCTTTTATTTTATATGACCTCTCTGTAAACGGCATTTCAATCACTTCCTGAATGGATGAAGTATTGTTCACTTTCCTGTTTTCGACGAAGTTGTACGAACTTTCAGAGCTTAATATCAAGTTTAATGAATTATTTAATTAAATTTGGATTTCATATAGACAGCATCACCTTGTAGTGAAGTTGGGGGGGGGGAGTTGATTGATATTATTGAATTATTTAGACAAAATTCCATCATATTTAAAAGGAAGAATTATGAAGCGAAGACCAAAAACTAGGAAATGATTTTTTTTTTAAATTGTAGTTTTTAATATAAAAATAAAAATATTTTTCCTCACAAATAATATTCCTCAAATTTGTTTTGCAAGTACATTGCACTACTTCATACAGACACAATAATAATTTTTTTAAAGATACAGAAAGGCCAAAACAAGACATTCTATAAGTCATTAAAAACTATATGCCATTTTTTCATAATATATCAATTTGTCATAAATATAATGTTATGCTTCTTATGACGGCTCAATACAAACCAGATTGCCTCAAACTATCAAATTAAGCACAAAAATATTGGGGCAGATAAGAATGAACACCTAAAAGTGACTGCTTTGTAATTTTGATTATTTAAATTAAGTTTCTGGAATTTTTTCATTAACTTCCAAAAATGATATTACTCAAAAGTTATTGCAATACTAATTTAAGATAGAAAAAGAAAACACTCTATTCTTTTTAATGATGCCAATTATAATGCTGATACATTTTTTTTTTGAATTTTCTAATACATTAAAAAAAAATATTTTCATTTATTTCTAACAATTCTTTAAAAATATTTTAAGAGAGTTCAAACCCTTTTCGTTATTTCATCAAACATTAAATCGTTAATGGTATTGTGATATCATAGGATTTGACAGCATTTGTAAGGTTTTACAAATATTAAAAAGAATGTGTAAAAATATAAAATAACAGATTTTGATATCATCTATCACACTTTGATGCTTTAAAATGCTTTGTTGAGGGAATTATGATCATTAATTTACGTATAGCAAATTTACATTGAATTCAACATAATTAAAACTTGAATCAAATCATCTGATCGCTTAACGTCACTTCTCCCAATAAGAGAAAGTGTGGATGACGAACTCGTGACAATTGTAGCAGAATCGTTGTAATTAAATCCTTTTAGTTTGGAAATATTTTTACTTTCTTGTATATCAAGTATAAAAAAGGTATTGTAATGGTCGAAAAATTCAAATTCGAGTTTTTGATGAATCTCCAAGTTTTAAAGATCCTTGAGTTCGAAAAACAGATTTTTGGTATTATGTCCATCCGTCTATCTGTCTGCGACAAAGATAGCTCAAGAATGTTTCGAGATAGGCCAATGAAATGTTGTATATGGTCTTTAAATCAAAATTTTTCAGTCCTATCAAATTTTGATCAAACTTCATTCAGAAGAAGTCTGTCTGTCCGTCTGTTTGAATATCAGTTAATACGATAACTACAAAACAGTGAAATCTAGATGGATAAAATTTAGCACAAATATTTAAAATCTATAGTGTAGACACATATCACATTTTTTGCCAAATCCAACAAGGGGTTGACCGTCTCTCGGTCTGTACTTTTAGAAGCATGCAGACGCAGTAACTCGAAAGCGCAATGATTTAAATATATCAAATTTGGCATGTGATTTTCTGGCTACATTTGTAGTTTTGTGTCAAATCTTGGTTTTAATCGGTTGGGGAAAAACGCGTCTAAAACGCAAATTAACCTTTGTTCGAGAGTATGTGAGAAAGTTTTTTTGAGACCTCTTCCCGCTGGTTTTAATCAAGACTTGTGTACAGAGCTCTTCAGTCATGAAGCATTTAAGATGCTGCTTATTTATCTCATAAATGCACCCATCGCTGATTGCAAAATGCTGAGATGAATCTCCGTCTCTGCATTAATCACCTTCTAAATTCAAACCTACCATCCCAGACCCAACCTACACGCCATGCGATTGCGCGATGCCACGCATCCGAGATAAATATATTTTAATTGCCATCGCCAGCACTCCATCATCAATCCACGAGGAGGTTCTTCCCACTTTGGGCCGGGGCCAAGGCGCCAAATGGAAAAGGGCCGCATTCCAGGTGAGCCCGAGGGCCACGCGGGAAGAATTTGTCATCACCCCACCTCGTACTTTTGAGTAATGCGCCTGTCATCCACCAGAGACAGGTTTCTGGTAGTTCTCTCCTTTGACGCTCTGCCTTCATCCGGCCTCGTTCTTTTTGCCTTAAACGAGACAGATGGGATGTTAAAGGCAGAGGAGACCATCGTTGGAGAGCCAAGGCATAATCAGCACAGAAACGAACAATACTGCAAAATGTTTTCTTTTGTTTTTGTCAATCCGCCTTTGACTCGACCAGTTTAATCTTGGGTAATTTGATATTCGTAGATCCTTTAATAAACACTTCATTATCAACTAAGATTAAATTATATATATGTATAAAACGCAAATGCATGTGGCACAGAAATCACTTTTATTACCTATTACAGAGTGGCAACAGTCAAATCATGCAAATTCCTGCAGTTCCCTGAAATATCTATTCACTCAGAGAAAATTAGAAAGAAAGAAATAAAAAACAGGCGCCAAATAATAATTGACTCGAATATAGGCATTAATCATTGCCAGATGAATGATCGCTGTGACTTATGGATCTTGATATCCACAACTATTATCTCACAGAAATGGGTTTTTAATTATTATTTTAATACTCACATAATGATCCTTTTAATGATGCCAGTTTTAAATGTTTGGTTTTGCTTTGTACCATTTACAAAGTTTTCTTTACTTTTTAAAATATGATACGCAGATTGTAACAATTTTTAATGTTAAGAAATTCGCATCCATCCATCAAAACATTCAGTCGCGTGCTTTTGCCAGTGTTAAAATTAAGATTTAAAAAAAGTTTTATTGGAACAAAAATTTTGAAATAGGATCTTCACTCCCGCTTTGATTTTGTATTATATACATTTTCTGAGTTACACGCGTTATAATTTGTTTTCACTTATTCAAATAAATTCGTTTTTCATTTTTCAGTCTGATTAAATAACAAGATGTAATTAAAAAATATGCATTTCACATTGATATTTAACAATCTAAAAAGTCAATAACCAGGGCCAGCAAGCTGGTCACCGAAGGTAGCTAATATAGTTGAATAAACATAAACCGTAAATAAATAAATCCGTGGGAATTGTCTCCCTTATACTTTCTCACACACTCCCTATAAAGGTGTTATCATACCTCCCACCAGTATAACATTTTAGACCTTGTATTCCTCAGTTATGGGGATGAGAACCTTCTGAAAACGATGATTGATTTTCTCCACCCTGTTAGGAAAAGAAATGGTGTGGCGTAGTTACCCCCCCCCATCGATTTCCCCCCGGGGGCACCTCGAATTGAGGATGAGATGCTTCCGGCATGGTGGTTGGATCTCGCCACCCTGGAGGGTACACTAATAGGTGGGGAATCTGACTCCTCCCATCGATGACGGGCCGTACTTCCTTCGGGGAGGGTTGTACCGTGGCCGGTGACAACCACAGTTCCCGCCAATGTTGCTGCTGTGACGGTCCGGTCATTCAGTTTTTATGGTTTAAATCCGTGTGCCTTCGTGGTGGGTCGGAGATTTAGATAGTTGACTACCCCCTATCGATGACAGGCTGTATCTTCTACGGGAGGAGTTTTGTCGTGGTCGGTGATGTCTCTTCGGACTCAACTTTATTTCCTACCAATGCTCTCATGGCTGTCTGGTCATTCAGATTTGTCCATGTGCTTTCGGGTGGGACGGGATAATTAGTATAATTACCAAATTCCTTTCCATATGATCGCAGAAATATTTGACAAGCTTAATATGCACCAGGCCAGAGCACACATTGTATTTTCAGATGAATAGGATCGCAAGCTTTGCATCTTTCGGTCCAAAAGTCAAATTTCTGCCATGGGATTACCGGGGACTTTCTTAGTTGTATTGAGAGCAAATTTTATTTTAGGTAGTATGAATTATTAGGTGGTGTATTGAGAGCAAGTTTCGTCCAACGAAACATAGTACGTGTTTGTTCTCTCATATTAGTCATCAGTGCTTCAAATTAAATATCATCTTTATATTTTTTCGTTCTTCTACTAGAACTGACTTTAAAAAAAACAGAAATGCGCCAAAATTGTATCATCATGGCGACACCTAGGTGCATCTGCATCCTCTTGGCTCCTCCACTTTCCCATCGTACTGCACTAAATGTTTTTTTGTTATGTGTAAGCATATCCGAGTACGGTTCAAAATTAGGAAATCTATTCCAAAATAGTTGTTGTGTTATTTCTTAATAAGCCGTTAATACCATTAAACTGAATTATTCTGTTTATATAACATAATTTATTGTAATTCTTAAAATGCATGTAATAAAACGGCGCCTTTTTAAAAATTATTCTCTCCATAAACAAAATATTTTCAGTACAAATTTTCAAATGATTTAATTTATCATAAAAATAGATGCACTGTGCTGTATGCAGTCAAGATTGGGAGGGAATGTAATATGCTTCGTTTGGTATGAAAGGTGGTTAGAATTAATGTAGTTAGAGACCTAAAGGTAGGAAAAACTGCAATGCCAAAATTCGTGCTAAATTTCAATAGTATTCGTTTCAGAATATAGGACAACAAATGAAACAGAAAAGAAAGAAAGAAACAAACAAACAAACAAAAAATTAATACGTTTTACTGATAAAGATTAATATTTTTTTAAATCTTAGAACCTTTTACATTATTGATGTTAACCCTTAATGACCTAGAGTTTCAATTTTGATACCAATCTTTTAAACCGAAAGTTCACATTACTATTAGTTTTTTTTATAGGTTGGCTGTACGTATTTTACTGTTGTATAATATTCTTTCCAACGAAATTTAAAAAAAAATCAAATGTCATTATTGTTTTATTTTATCTATGACATATTACTTGCGCGGCAAAGTGAACAAGTAAACACATTTTACTAAAAGTTTTGTTGAATACAAATTTGATATATTTTCTTTTTCTGAAGAATATAAATACTTTTGAGGTAAGTGAATATATTATTTTCGCTATGATATAATTATTTTTTGCGAGTGCATGTTTTACTTGAAGAAACTAGTGCTATTTTTGTGAGTATCAATTTTGATACTTCAGGCATTCCGCCCTACATAAAACCTACCTACCAATTCTTTGGCTATTTTTCCCTTCATCTAGACCCTCAAGCAAACACAGTGGTAATATTAAAAATAAATCACTTTCGTAAATCAGGCTACTAAGGGTTAAAATGACCATATTTTTTTTATTTTCAGTCCGAAGCGCCCTCTAAGGACATAGAGAGATACAGTTCATTTGCAGCTTGGAAGAATTAAGGGTATAGGTTATGGAATTGGAAAAATAAGATAATAAATTAAAATCCGGAACAATGTAAATGTAAATAAATGCAAAAAAGAAAAAGAAAAAAAAAGGGAAAGATGAATAAATATTAGTAATATTTTAATATCATATTTATTAGTTGTTTTTTTCATATCTTTTCACAACATTGATTTTATTACGATAATCATATTCAATGATTGGTATATTCGGAAAAAAAATTCTTCAAAATTGTGGGTTTAAAAATTTTAAACTCTTTAATATATTTTTTTATTTTTTTCAATACGAGAAATCTGCTTAACTTTTAATATGACACACTGGACTTCATATACTTATGGATACAAATTGAGACTACGCGGAAAGTTTTACTTAAAATCGGAATGAGTAAGAATTTTTTTGCAAGCATTTTTCATACTCAAATATTAAACTTGTTCTAGGACGTAAGATCAGTTTCATGCAATTACTATTTATGCGCATATTAACCTCTTCGTCGTGCGTAACGCGTCTATCGCGTTCAAGTGAATCTTCTGGTGGGCTGCCATAACGCGCTTTAAGCATTCTTCTACATTTTAAAACGCTTTGTGAATGTTTACTTAAGATTTTATTTTTATTTGTTTCTAATGCGACGAAAAACAGAGATAAAACAGAAATTTTCGCGCATAGGAGAGGACGGCGAAAGGGTCAAAAGTGAAAAGGAAGAGTTCTTTAGAAATTAATATTTAAAAAATTAATATTTTTTAATTATGGATTATATACTAAAAAGCTAAAACATGGGATTTTTTAAATTGAAATTCGAGATAAATATGCGACAACGAGTCGTAATATGGACTGTCTTTGAATTACAATCTATAAGGTATATCTGGTCACTGTTAGGTTTATTATTAAAAGGAATAATTGAACCCTAAAAATAATTTGTTTCGTTCCAAAATGAAACCCAAAACTAAAAATAGCGAATATCTCGAATCCAACCTAATTTAAAGCGAAATAATTCTAGCAAGATGAACCGTATAAACGAGCGAGTGAATGGAGTCCTTGTCATTTCCATTCCGTCCGAGTATCACTAACCCCGCAAAAGGCTCTCAAAATAAAATCATCACCTGACAACACTGCATCTTGCTCTCTTACTTTGATAAATATAAACAAGCGTAAAAACACGTTGACGTACATGACTTGGGGGTTATTTATATTAACATACTTCCGGAGTTATGATTTTGGAATGGAGGGGGAAAAAATTGCAGCGGTCGAAAACGTACAGACGGACAAGATATGAAAAATAAACATACATAACACCCAGATTCAATTTGTTGATAAGTCTCTTAACGGATGTTTAGAATTTTCGAACGTTTAAGATTACGAATGGTGTAAACATTCTCCTTTACCGTTACTACTTGGACGGTGAAATATTTGTTTATACAAGCGGTAAAGTTTACACTTTCCTTTTTAAAATATTCTAAAACTGTCTCTTTAAAATGAAGGGATTTCATAGAACCGGTAAAGGGGGGAGGGGGAGGAGATATTTCACCGCAAAAGTAAAAGAAAATTCTTCATCATGCAAAATGTTTATATAGGGTTTGTGTTTATGTATATTTCCCGTCCTGCACGCTGTAGTTAGTCGCTCTGACATTCAGATCAGTACGGATTGATACATGTGAGCACATCTTGTAAGGAGTGGAAAGTATCTGGATATACATTAGGTGCATGAACCAGAATGGTAAACCTCTTATTATTTTAGATTTATTTTCTGAATGGGATACGTGGAAAAGAATGAAAGACAATTTGTGGATTTTCATATTCTACTTAGGTAAGACTTCCTTTTCAACCGTTAAAAATTTATTTTCTTAAAGAAAACTCAGTTGAGCATATCGAAAAAAAATCTATTTTTTTTTCAATCTAAATCAAAATTTCAATTCCTATATATGGTTTAGATAGGAATTTTAATGTTTTGCATTCCTTTTCTTGAGTTAAATCAGCAGTTTTTAACTTCAAAAATCGGGGGGGGGGGAATGCATAACAAAGTAATTTTGCTCCATCTTTTAAAATTTTCTGAAAATACAAGTCTCAAACAAACATTTTACCTCCCAATTAACATTATGTAGTAATGACATTAATGGAGAGTAATTTGCAAAATTTTCTTGTAGTATTTTATTATTTAAAATTATTAAATAATTATTTTTGTCAAGTAAGAAGGCAATTCAGAATAGACTTCATCAATCATGAAAACTTTCGTATTTGTAAAATGTTATAATTTTTTAAACTCCATGACTAAGATTATTTCGTAAAGTTTCTTTGACTTTAGATATTTTTATGATATTTATTGAGCGATTTATTTAAAATATAATTTTTCAAATATGGAAATTGAAAAATTTGAATACAATGTTCTATATATATAAAGTATTATAAGAAAAAAAATTAAAAATTTATTTCATATATTTAATTACATTTCTAGCAATGCATTCATTGTGATTTATAGTGGTTAAAATGTTAAGTATTTACTTGTTTGTTACTTAGTATTCCAATTTTACTTTACATCTTTATTTAGATGAAATCTCCGAGAGGCATGTGACAAGCATTGCTAAACAAGATTAATAATGTCTTTATTTGCTGATTTTATACTTTATCCAAATAGAGTAAATATAGAATACATTTGCCCCCCTCCCTCCTTTTTTTTTTAATGAGAGAAATTGTAACTCGCATTCTATGCTGAAATTTGTTCGTGTTCATTTATTTAGTTTTTTTTTCTTCTAAGTGTATATATTTTTTACGAATACTTTAAAGAACCTTGTAGTACGTATATATTTACTAAAATCTTCTGGACATTCGATAGCTGGAACAGACAGCTGTATCAGAACTTGAAAAGTAGCAGATTAAGCATCTTTGAATTAAAAAAAAAAATGTGGCATAAGTGGATGAAAGCAATTTGTTGATTTCAACAGACAGAATTTATAAATAGGTGTGACAGTGATTTAATATAGTGGAAATGTTGTTTCAAACATCCGACTGCAATGGAAAATCATCAACCAGAAGGAGTAATTATTATTTGTGACAAAATACATCTGCAAAATTTTTATAATGTAGCTAATGTTTCAAGAACGTGAAATTCATTGTGTTTTCGATTAAAACCGAATTCAAATTTAAAGAAAAATCAACATGACTTAATTTTATCTTTCGTTAATTTTGAATTCTTTTAATTTATAGTTTTTTTTGTGTTTTTGCGATTATTCAACAATAATATATATTTTAAAATTATTTTCTTGCGCATAATCTGTATACATTTGAAATTTTCTTAGTTACAAGAAATTAATTTTTAAGAGTTACTTACTAAACCTTATTTTAAACTAGCCGCCTTTGGCGACCAGCCGGTTCGCCAGTATTACCGCTCGTTACAATTTTCAATTAAATATTTTAAGTAACTGGTCTCTTAATAGATTCTCAAACAAAACATTTTTAATCTTCAAATTTTGATAGTCATACCAAACTTATACTGTTGTTTAGATCGTTTCTTTCAATTTACTATATATATTTTGCTAATTTGTTGTCATTTCCGGTAAAACTTCAACTTGAATTTAAAGTGGAAATGATGAAATTGCAATTAATATAAAGATATTTTTTAATAAAACCAAGCGTTTTATTTTATTTATCATCTTTATTGCTATTTATTTATTTATTTATTATTATTATTATTGAATATGAGTATTGCAAACAGAATCGCTCTGTATTTAAGTCTTATGTGAACTACAAAATATTTTTCTTAATTTATGTAATATCTCAAAGAATAATTCAACAAAAACTTCTCGGATTCAGCATAAAATTCAGTTTTTAGTTTTGCTTTCAAAAGGATTGAAATGAAATCAATAATAATATTTTGTTTCGGCCTATAAATATATTTCAAAAATTATGAAGTCTAAATTTAATGCAGTAAGGTATCATATTCTGAGAAATATTCTGGACACACCAAATTTTAAATAAATGAAAGAATGTTTCTATTTTCCACGATCAACTAAGACTTATTTATGAAGTTTTGAATGTTAAAAATTTAGAAAAACTCAACATTTTCATAATCTTAGGCCAATTAATCTTGAGAAACCTGCCCACTGATGGGCGTATTTTCTTTGAAACGATAGATGGAAAATCTAAAATTATCCTTTTTTTATTGAATAGTGATATTCAAATTTTCATTAATCAGTCAGTTTAAGTGATTGATTTAGTTGATTGGAAATTAACTCTTTTTATTTAAAATATTAGTGTTTCAAAAACATTTTGTTAATCGTGATTTCCACAGCAGAAGCTTTATGTAAAATCAAAAATTCGTTATTTATTAGAACATTTATTGAATCAAGTTACATAAAATATAATCATTTTCTATTTAGACCATTTTAGCAGATCTATTGTGTTCTTGCGTCAACAAAAATAAAATGCAGACAAACTTATTATGAAACTAAATCTTATTACATTATAGATAATATTATCAAATTTACATCAACTTATTTTCATTCAAAATTCTAGCATCGTTTTTAAATAACAAATTAAAAGTTCCAAAAATATCACTGTTGCCAATCTGAATTTCACAACTATTTACAAAATAAAATTTATAATTATTAAAATAATCGTTAGCTACTTTTAAATAAAATATTCACGATTTATGTCGCAACAGATCTGTGTCTTACTAAAGGTTTACAAATCAGCTGTGTGGCCCTGATTTGAATGGATTCCTGTTCATATTAAACAAAACTTGCCTTAAAATGTAACTGATATATTGGATTAATAATATAGAGAGTGTAAAAGATTATAAAATAATTTTTCTTGAAATTATTTTTTAGAAAAAATATTTCATATTTGTTTCATTTCCTACAGACACGTGCCGAAAATTATATTTTTGCAGATTTCATTTCCAAAAAGATTTAATTTATTTTTAATTGGAGCTTTAATCAATGTGATGGCAACACTTTGAAAAAAGCTATTTTTTCCATGAATGCAAAACGTCCTCGTGCAGCTTAAATTTTATTTTTATTTTGCACGAAAAAAATTGTGGAAAAATATAGTTAAAATATTTATTTAAAAATTCATTAAAAATAGAAATTTCATTTTAAGGTTAAAACATTGGTATCATTTAAAAGATAAATTTTTGTTCTTTAACTTCATGTAAAAATCTTTTTTGTGCGGTAATATTTTCTGAAGTTATAGCAGAAACACGCCAAAATTTTGCTTAATTTTTAAATAAATTAAATTATAATTAAAAATTCGAAAAAATAACCCTCAGGTGCACATTCCCGGCCTCCAAGGTATACACGTACCAAATTTGGTAGCTGTAGGTTGAACGGTCTGGCCTGTAGAGCGCCAACATAGACACACACACACACACACACACACACACACACATTGTGCTTTATTATAAGTATAGATATAGATAGGTAAAAATGAGCAAGCTGACACGTGTATCTCTTCTAAATTTCCTTTGTTGAATAACAGATAAACTGCAAAATAGCTTACAATTATGAATAAAATGACGGTAAACAAAAAATGTATTTTATAGATAATAGTAGACAAATTGAATCGTTATTAAATTTGTAATTGCAGTTATTGAAATATCAAGTTGAGCAAATTCGTTATTAATAATAATTTTTTTTCGTAAAAAATGGTTTTATCGATTATTTTCACATTAAAAGCTTTATATTTAAATAATTCAAAGCAATTTCATTTTCAAAAAAATCCATCATAATTCTAAAGAACTTATATTTTTGACGCAACAATAAGATTAGGGTATGAGTAATAAGTCTAATCCAATGTGTGTGAATTAATAAGCTATTTAAACTCTTTATTCGTACAAACAAATTGCCATTTGCAATATGATCGCGAAAATTTCTGAAGCCAAGTAAATGTTTTAATGCTTAAAGTTCTATTACTAATCTCATGCTCTAATCTAACCTTATAGTATTCTATATTATTATTATTACTTTATGTAATTATAGAGTTATATCTAAGCTGTTGTGAATGCATAATCTGAATACGCATTTTGTTTTTTATGTATTTGTGTTGTACGATGCGTGTAGAGATAACAGAAAATGGGAAATGTCCGTTGAAAAGCTTGTGAATTATACGGAATAAAAGAATTATTCTAGGAAAAAGAAATTATCGTTCGAAACGGATATCTAAAATCTGCTTGCCATGACCATTCCTCTTACGGCATTCAGATTGCCCGAAAAAGTGATTATTTTAAAATTATGACGAAATTGAGTTTTGCAACGAATTTTTTTTAATTGTTATAATGTTGCTCACTGTTAATCTTCATTGTTCTTCGTTTCAATGGTTAAAACACTATCGATAATTATGACTAATGATCGCATCAGTGAATTGATAATATTAATGAATGCAGTCACTAGTAAGTGCGTCTCGATTCATTTATATCTCAAATAATATTGAATACAATTTCTGTCGTGTTAGAACACAACTATCCAGAGTTTTGCAAATTCTTTTCCGCTTGGCATAGCTTTAAAAACAACTTATTGATCTTTCATCGGAATGCAAGTTCTTAATTACGGACTCGTTATCATACTTGCTTAGATTTTGAAATTTTTTCATAAAAGTTATAATTATTAAAATAATAATACCTTATATCTAAAGGGAATCACCTCAAAAGGGGTGCAAGCTATTATTTCTTTAAATATTGTATTTAAGCATATACTTCCAGTTATAAAATTTCATTAAATAAGATGGACAATTGTATAAAAACGCCTCAGCTTCTGTGGAAGTTGACGATAAAAAATCTTTAAAAATAAATTTTTATACTGCCATTATTGAGGAAAAATATCAATTAGTGAAATGTTTCTCCCACATTCATCTTTGCGTACACATAATTTCTCAATATTATTGCTCACACAATTATATTAGCAAGTTTAAAATTCAAAAAACTATCCTTTCTGCAATACTAATTTTATTTCGGTGCAAAATTTTCACTAAGTTTTATTTAAAAAATGTTTTACAACTTTACTTTTCATTTTTGTTGTTGTTATGCCCAAGTATGTTGTGGTGACATTTTATACATTTTAAAATCTTATACATTTAACGTGTGTGTTCACGTTTTCGCTGCTATGTATTTGAAAATAAACTTAAAAAAATAAAATAAAGTTAAACGAATGAAGCCTAAAATATTATCATGCTATATTGAATCAATAATCTATTTTTAAAACTATTTTTAATTTTTATACTTTCGTTCAGAAAAAAGTGCAGATGTTTTCAACACTTTACAAACTGATATTCCTGCTTTGTCATAAAATATTGACTGATTTCAACACAAATATTTATCCTTTATTTCAATGAATTTTGAGTAATTTGGTATACGATTAATAAAATAATTTACTTATTGTACTTTTAACTTTTTGCACTCGAAAAAGTAATTCGATGTATAATTATTCATTTAATATAAGAACTGGTTTATTGCTCTGAAACATAAATATATATAATTGTATTAGGTCGTTTTTCGGTGAAAAATTAATATTTTTTTACCACTCTGTAAATATTTTTTCTCAATAAATATTAAAAATAAATAAATAAATAAAACGTCAAAATAACGCGCCGTCTTAAATGATGTCCGAGAGGTGATTTCCGAATACAAAGGGTTAACTTGAAAAAACTTATGCTAAAAAATTAGTTGAAAAAAGTTAATGTTTTAAAGTAAATTTATTTTTTAATTGAAAATAATATGCTAAATGTTGGAATTATTTTCCTTACATTTATTTATATAAATTAATTTTTAAAAAAATGCAATTATAGAATAATAAAATTTTTCATAATGAATGTTAACCTGAGCACATAAAAGCGTAAATCCTCGTTTACACAATACAAAATCATCTCCAGTTTTTCTATTTCACTCAAAAGAAGGGATTTGAAAGTTGAAAAATTGTCCTTTGTACTTAGAAAAGTAATAAATCAGCATTTTAGTGAGACACAATGCATGAATTTTAAAACAGTAATTCTGTGATAGCATTGCAGTATTTTTCTCATTATTCATCTAAAAATGTATTCTAAAAAACTGCTGATTTTGGGCTTAAAATGAATCCGTTTTAATTATTTCTATCTTCATGAAAAGTATTAAAAGTAAATTTCATCAAACAATTTTATTGCGTTGCCTTTCCCCCATTTAATTCCACTTAAGAGACTGGTAAAAAAAAATGTATTATTGGTTGATAATTTGATTTACGCATCATCATCATTTCATGTATGATCATTATATTGAAAAATTGTTATTTGCTAAATTAAGCATTCTAAAAATATTTAAAAAAAAGGACTGAAACATGTACTTATTTAATTAGAAAGAAACAGTCCCCTAATTCTGGAATTTATCAAAGGAATATAAAAAAAATTAAGAGCAATTTTTGTATCAAGGAGTGTTGAAGAGAGTTAATAAAAATTTTATGAAATTTTTTCTATTTTTAAAAAATATTCTGACAAAATAGGTGCTATAAAAAAAAACTAATTGAATTTCCGACACAGAAACAAAAGTATGTTTCCAAAACGGGAAGATCCCATTTGGCATCCTATCTGCATATCTTCCATTTTCTTATGATGAATTTATTCTATGGTACTTTTCCTGAATATATTATTGCGTTATCCAGCCAAAAATCCCAGTTTACTAAAGTATGTATTAAATATTAATAAGCAATATAATGCTGATAAAATAAAGTGTCCCGGTATTAATTAGCATGTGCAACATTTATCTATTTGTCTTTCATTAAGAAAAACCGGAACTGTTTTACAACTCTAAGGAAAGGCGGTCCAGATTTTCATAGAACCGCCAACAAGTTTCGAAAATGATTTCTATTTTAATTCTCTAATATCGTGCCAGTAGCACCTCAAATCGTCTGGGACATCTGAATTTGGCTTTTTTTAATACTACTGTGCATTCTGAAGTTTGACATCCCCTTCGTGAAGTTCCAATTTTGGCATAGCTTCCATTTCCTACTATTTCATCCTCGAGAATTGTAAGCGAATTCGTATAAAGGTTGAGAGCTCTCATTTACTTTAAAAAAAATTGTAATTTGGCAAGAAGAAGCCCACAATGGATAATGTACGTAAGAAAGACGGATGCTATACATATATTGTTGGGATGGAACAACGATTTTTTCCCCCTTAGTTTCTCCTATACGAAGCCTAAAGAAAGTATTGTAATCGTCAGAAAATTGGAATTCCAGCTTTTGATGTTCGTTGAAAAATGATCTTGTGTGTGTACGAGCGTTTTGCAGTTAAATGTCATCGACTATTATCAGCATCCTCCTAGAATTTTGAAAATTGCTTTATCGAATGATGATTTCTCAAAAACCGTTTCATAACTTTTTAATTCCATACATAACTTCAAAACATATTATTCGAAGAAAACGCTTTTTACGTTGTCTTAAAATTCTGTAATCAATTTCAATAATGCTTATTAAATTAGTGAATTGTGAAGAAATTATTTTTTTCCCCGAGCTTTTACAATTTTTACTTTTTTATGCGCGAATTTGCGCAGGAGATACTGTAAATTCGAATTCGAATTTCGACGTATCAACATGTTTCAACATGTCTAAGATCGAAAAATATATTTTTGGGATTATGTCTACCTGTCTGTGACAGTGATAAACAACCCGAAAGCGCTTTGATCCAGATGGATGAAATATATTTATAAGATCTTTCCACCAAATTTTTTTATTTTTGTCAAATGTTGAGCAAAATCTGTTCAAAGGAAGACCGTCGATAACGATAAGTTAACACGGTAACTGCAAAACGAAGAGAGCTAGACAAATAAAATTCGGTATGCAGATTTAACATTTATTTGGTATTAACCTGTAAATTTTTGAGCCAAACCCAACAATGGGTTGATTGTTTGCCGCTGTTTTTTCAGAAACAGGTAAACGAAATAATTAAAAAAGGCAATGACTTAAATATATCAAATTTAAAATTTGATTTTGTGATGTATGGAATGTGATCAGTCTGTGACGCAGATAAGAACGGTTTGAGCTAGATGAATAAAAATTTCTTATACTGTCTTAATATGAAATTTTAAGCAAATCTATTTAGAAGAAAGCTATCTGTCTGTCTGTTCGAACGTAAGGTAACACAATGGTCAATAACGAAGTGAGTTAATTGAATTAAATTCTGTACACAGATTTACCATCTATAGTTTATATATCTCTCAAACTTTGAACCAAATCCTATTAGGGGGTGAGATCCGATGGTGTGTACTCTCAGAAGCATGCAAATGTGATATCTTAGAAACGCAATGACTTAAACATACGAAGTTTGGTACATGATTTTGTGACTACAAGTGTAGTTTTCTGTCAAATTTATGTTTTAATCGGTTGGGAAAAAAGAGTCTGAAATTCCACACAAATTCGGTACTATTTACCTCGTTGCCAGGGATTAATCGCCAAGAAACTCGCCAAACATCACACGATTGTTTCAATAAAAATATGAAATTCACGCCGAAGGATAATATTTCGTAAATATTGTACTACAATACCGTGTAAGGCGTTCGCTGGGATAGTATTTTTATTAGAGAGTATGCAGGAAAGTTTTAGGGAGACCAAAAGTTTTATTTATTTTTCCTCAACAGCAATTTAAGAAATTCATAAAAACATTTCCGGAAGCTGCGAAAGTGAAAACTTAGAAACTATCCTGGCACATTTGACTTTTCATTCATCTAATTAATGCAAAAGAAACAGGTTAAATCATAGGCATACGGTTCCTCAGTTAGGCACCGGAAATTTAACTAAAAAATATTCTTGCTGCTTGTCTAGCAGTATGAATGGGAACCTAATAGTTTCAGAGTAATATTGCAAAAAAATTATGCAGATATTAGCAATAAATTAGTAAGGAAAGATTTAAAAAAAATGGACATCCATTATAACGGCATACTTTGTTACATATCCATCATTACTTTTGCAAAACTCCAATCGCGTTTTTCTTACCTTTACATAATTAATGGCATAACAAAATATCGAAACAGCTGTAAAAACAAAGGGGGGGGGGGGGATGAGCGGAGTTCTAAGAATTTCTTTGAAATGACTTTATGTAAAAATGAGGAGTAGTGAAATATTGATGATCATTTTCAAAAAGATTGAGAGCAAACAATTTGTACTAAAATAATAAATTCAAAAAAAAAAAAAGATCCTTCATTGATAAGCGAAAAGCAGAAAAACAATATTTCCCAATTTTGTTTTAAAAATATTGCAAAAATTTCATAATTGTTCAAGATTAACTTATTTAAAATAAATTATAAAGCATTTTAATTTAATTTTTAAATCGATAACTATTTGTTAATTCTTTTTAATTTTCGGTAAAATCCGCGTAGCAGATGTAACGATCAGCAACAAGAAAACAATAACTGAAAGATTGCTAGCGCAACTGCACCTCTTGATTGTTTGGATTGTCGTATTGGTTATTATTTCCAGAGGACATTAAATTAGATCTCAATCGCATTAATCTTCTAAACCGACTTTTCTCATTGGGCAGTTTCTCACTGTTAATTTTTAGTATCGTAATGACATCAAATAGTGTTTAAAATACGTTTGGATGTTGGAGGCCACGGTGGGTGGCCTGGTGGTAAGGTCTCGGCTTCGGAACCGGAGGGTTTCAGGTTCGAGACCCGATTCTACCGAAGAATCGTCCTGTAAGGGGGTCTGTTGCACGTTAAATCCGTCCTGACCAAACGTCCTCCCGCTGGTGTGGTATGGTGTGGAGAGGGGGATGCCAGCTCAGGTGTCGTCCTCGTCATCTGACCGCGGTTCAAAATGATGAGGTCCGTCCCAAAATAGCCCTAGTGTTGCTTCAAACGGGACGTTAATATAACTAAAACTAAACAAACTAAACGTTTGGATGTCATCGTTTCCTGTAAACTGTGCTACACTTTATAATCAACATTAATTGATTTAAAGTGTAATACTATAATTAAGATTCGCAATTAATAATATTCAATTTCTTTTGTTATACTGCAGACTAAAGGAATATGATTTATAGATTGAAGGCCAGAAACTTTTTTGCGTAAATCCTTATGATACTTTTTTTAAAAGTTACTATTGCTTTACTACACTACTGACTAATTGTAATTGATGTTAATAGAATCAATATTTAGCTACTAATTTTCCCTGTCTTTTTAAAGATTTCTTAATTTTTATTTTCTTGCATTTGGTTTTCCGGTTATCAGGAGGAGGTGTAACCCAATCCTACAGATTGCCGTTAGTTACCGGTAAACATTTCTGCATTTCAAGTACGTCCTTTGCATCTAAGGATGCACATAAAATTTACTTCTCTGTATTTTTAGTACGTCTTCCGTATTTTAGTATGCATTTAAACCTTACTTCTTTGTATTTTAAGTGCTTCCTTTGCATTTTAGTATGTATTTAAAACTCTTCTGTAATTAAAGAACGTCCTTTGCTTTTTTAGTCTACATATAAAACTTTTTTCACTGCATTTTTAATACATCCTTTGCATTTTTGTATACATATTAAACTTACTTTTCTGAATAGTACAAGGCGGTTTTGAACCGCCTAAGTATCATTTTTCTGTTATGGTCTTTTAAAAAGGAGAATATCTCGCCGATTCCTAAAATGCATGTTGTATATAAGTTTAAAAGGTTGAAAGCTAATAAACTAACTTTAAAAAATGTAATCAACAGGATTCCTAATGCTAAAATATAAAATTTTTTTACTTTTTTTTCGAAATATAAAAAATGGCATTTATTATTGTTATTGTTATGAAAATTAGGTCTGGATCTAAAAATTCTTTTTCATTGTTTAAATAAGAAATTTTAAATAATATTGATAAAAACTATGCCTCTCTTTATTCCTATGTTTATTCTTTCTTATTAAGAATATATTATAATAAAAAATATTATAATAAATCTAGTTAAGAATTATAATAAAAAATGATTCATTTTATAGATTTTTTAACGTATTCAGTACTATTTTCTAATTGTTCATTTTAAATGCAATAAAGTTAAGTTCACTGCAATCATTGAATCTTTACTATCATATTATGCAAATATTAGAGTGATTTTTATTCAGAATGGGTTTTCCGAATGCACAGAGTTACTAGCAATGAATTTCAGGATTATCATATTATGACGCATTTTCAATTTGCTAATACAAATAAAAAAAATCAGAGAAATATTTTAACGTTGAAAACATAGCATTATTTCTATATATAGTAAATTTATTCAGATATAATTAAAACTTTAGAAAATCCTCAAAATTTAAGTTTCAAATATAAATGATTTTCGTTGCCGTGAAAGTTATAGTTTCCTGAAATTCTTTAGCACATTAGAAATAAGTTATTAATTTAATTTAATACCAAAAGACTCTCGAATCTTCCATTTAATGGAAGATTCAAGTAGGTGACTACGTTGAAAAGTCGATTTTTTTGTTGTTAGAACACGAAATTCTTGATATTTAATATTCTTAATGTTTGAACAGTTTTTCTTAGAATTTAACTTCTAATTTCATTTTTTGGGGAAGTTACGCTGATTTTTATATTATTTCTATACATTTTAATGCTATTTTACACATTTCACTGCGATTTTCTCAAATTCTCTTTGGTAAAATTTTCTTACGAAAAACTTCATGAATTAAAATCTAATGCATATTTTTTTTGTTCAAATTTGATATAATTTTTCAAATGGTCTGCAGATTCTGAACTAGAGAATAAGTAATCAGTTTATTTAGATATATCCTATTGTTGTTTTAATCCCCCACAATGCGAAAAAAGTTGAAAATTTCACGTTATATATTAGTCGAAGCCGAATATTTAAAGTGTGGACAGAAATACTGTTTATCTTTTAGTTTAGGAACTGGGTAATATATTTTTTAAACTACTTGCAAACTTTTAAGCGAATCATTTGATAAACCTCTAAATTAGAAGACTTTTGGTTTATACCTCATGTTATCCAAAAAAAGTTCCTTTTTTTCAATTTTTAAAAAAGTGTTCGGTAAAAGCGTATTTAATCGGTATATTTTGATTTTATAGACGTTTTCCCCATCTTTATTATGCAAAAGCTTCAAAATATAGCTATTTTAACGGGTTTTTTTTTAAAAAATTCGTCCCAAACGTAGTCACATACCTTAAGCATGTATGATGAATTGTGGGAGCAATAAAACATTAATATAATTTTACTTTCAGTAGAACTTTTTTTAATCCGGTTTGATTTTTATCTGGTAATCCAAATTTTAAATTGTAAATTCAGAAACTAATATATTTCTAACCATTTTAATTT
>JAPMOR010093278.1:83395-110182 GCA_026543865.1 Argiope aurantia
TAAGAAAGGAATCATTTAATCAGATATTGAGTGCGAATCACAGTTCATGTGTCAAATAGCACAAGAAAATTTATTAAAAAAGAGATGGAATTATTCAAGCTGAAAAATGTGAAATGTATACAGAAGAATCTGCAATTACACAAATTAAAATTCCGAAATTTTTATAACGGTTTTACTTTAATTGTTTCGAAATATAGACAGAAACTTGAGATATGTAATATTTTTTCGGCATATATTCATATTCCGTATTTCTCATACCATCACTGATATGCTAAAGTTTCATTTGTCAAAAACCATATACAAAACTTTTAATGTTACACCTGGAACCACAAATGATGCATATTATTTAGTACCAAAACACAATAATATAGAAATAAATCAACCAATCTGACTGCAAATGTAACTTTTTGCATAAACAAAATTTTTAAAGAAGTTTGACCTATGAAATTTAAATAAAATTGCGAAATGCACTAAAATTATCTCTAACATACTGTTAGTATTATGCTGTCTGTGTTAATTACGGTTAGCTTTGTTTCGATATAATACATGAATAAATAATTCTATAGAAAAGATAAATGTTTTATTTTAAAAGATGTAGCTCATTTGTAGGGAATGGTACAAAGTGCTTTTAATTTTGCTCGAAAAAATTAATTATTTGGTGTATAACAATTGTAGTAAACAATCACATTTTTGCTGAAACTTATAATTAAGAAAAAAGACAAACACACGCGCACACACACACACACACACACACACACACACACACACACACACACACACACACACACACACACACACACACACACCTTGAATGTTGTTTCAAAGTGCGGTGCATTCGCATGTCACATTTTTAAAGATAAAATTTCACATATTTAATTAAATATTATTGGATTTATATTTATATTACATAAATGGCTTACACATACATTGAAAAGTTTAATGTCGCATTCTTTGTTAGTTAATCTGGAAAGTTTGATTTCAATTGTCAGGTTCTAAGTTTGTTATACAAGATAATTGCACAATTCATTAAGATTTTTAAATTGTTTGTTCTGTAAGTTATATGTATTCTGACTATATTGAGCATTTGATTTTACTTATTCCTTAAATCTTATTTTGAAAATAAGCATCATATCGATAGTAATCTATTTTGAATGTTTCTTAACTTGGTTTGTAACAAAGATGAATAAATTCTTAAAAAATATAATTTATTATTTGTTGTTATTGTATTATATGGTTGAAATAAAAGCACAGAAACTAATATTTTGCACTTTATTTTATTATGATCCATATTTAATTCAAAGGAAGAGTTAATTCACAATCTTCATCACAAGTCTTTCCTGATAAACATCTAGACTGCAATAACAGGTGCTACTTTCGAAAAAATTGTCTTGCAAAACAGATCTCGTTCAGGATAATGCTTTTATCAGAAAGAAATAAATTAGAATTCTTCCTGAACGAGAATATTTCAAACATATTAAAAATATCTCTATTACTTGTAGTAAGAACTTTAAATTTATAAGTAAAAGTTCTCAACTATCCCCCCCCCCGAAAAAAAAGCTACAGAAGATGGTAAAAATATAAGTTTTTTTCTTGTAGGAGGATTTATATACAGTATTCCCCCTCCCCTACTATCACAGGGAAAAGAACATCTTGATTTACGATTACAATAAATCTGCTGCAATTTTTATTCTACTGGACGTTCCAAAAATATACGTGCATCTTGAATAATTTCAAGTGAACAAATTAATAACATATCTTAGCATTTCATAATTCAAATTAATCAATATGAATATATTATCTGTTTTTTCCTAAGCAATATTTGCATTTGTTTACCTATCAATATATTTTGAAAGTAGCAAGACCAATCTCTAATAAACTACATTACACAATTAACACTTAATTCATGTTTGAGTTTAGAAAGTTATATGAATTTATCGACTGCCTTTAGCTATAATAATGACGATTAATTGAGTTATTTGATGTGTAAAGGCAGGGACTGTGAAAAAAGAAAAATATTGTATTAGTAAATTTTAATCTGATAACTGATTTGATTCTGTAATTGTATTAATTAAATTGATTTATGATAGATTAATGCATGGTATGAATTGTTTGTGCTATACTTATTCAAATTGTGTATGTATTTTTGGAACACCCTGCAGGATGTTAAATATGCAATTTCATTTAATCCAAACTTAAATGTTGTTGAGAGTTTAAAATTTTATCGTTTGAATGCATATATTTTATTAATTCCGTCTCTTCTCTCCTGCCTCATAAAATATCGCAGTTTCTTCAAAGCTCATAGTACCATAAAATTCAATTTAATATTCTATTTATTTTTACATTCCTGAGACGATAAATGTGAAATATTTCATGTTAATTTTCACAGCAATGAAATATTCCATCAGAAGCACGTCCACCTGTTGACTAACCAAGGGTATTGTGACACTGACGAAGGAATAGCACTGGCAGGATTGGGTGAGATATCGGTATTTTGAGAGAGATGAGAATTCGGTTCTGAATGTTCTGTTACTTGGTTGGGCGGTCGAGGGGCTAGCAGACCATTCACTTCCGATTGCAAATTCGAATACTGCAAAGCCCAGTCTTGCCTTGTGTTGCAGCCAGTTTGTGGCACCTGTTCGGGCTGACCAAACTGGGAAGAATTTGTCGGTCTTTGATTTGGGTAAATGGGTACCTGAGGAACTGATCGGTCTTGCTGTTCTTTGCTGAGGGTGATGTCTTCGATTTCTGTCGCCAATGTTGTCATTGCATTGGCGAATGTGTTGGTGTAGTTCTGAACATCGGTTAAAGCGGAGATCTGCTTTCCAGTCGTTTGTGTATTTTGGATTGGCCCACCATCGCCAAAAATGTGGTCATTTTGAGGCCAATGAGAAGCCACTGAGTTGGATGGCCAAGTATTAGTATTTGGAAGGCTTTCTTGAGAAAAATATTGCTGTTGTGACATAGGAGGATAATTACCGGGATTAGGTAGCCAGCAGCTACCATTGTTGTTGGCTGGAAATGAAATTCCGTCAAAACCTAAAAAAATATGAAATAAAAATAAAAATTTGTATACTAATGCCTATATAAAACAATAGTAAAATAAATATAAATACAGAATAAGAAAATATAGCGCTGACTTTTTCCCAAAAATAATTCTGTTCAACTACTGAATGAATTTTTATGTTAATAATTCTTGATGGATTTATTTTTCAGTTAAATTTAAATTGATCAGCATATAAAATAATCAATCTTTTCTTGTTCCTCTTTTTCGTTCATATTATTTTTTTTTCTCTAAACAGGAAGCTTTTAAGTTTCAAAAGTTTAATCATTGTTCTGAAATATGATTCTTAAAGCCATATTTTCTCACTTTCTTTTAAGAGTTCAATTAATTAATTCGATGTATAATTTATCATAAAATAAATACTAAATAACCTTTCGGTGTTCATTTTAATTCAATACTTTGTTTAATAATAAAGTTGATTAAAAATGTTTTAAATATTTCTCTAAAATCAAAATGTAGTGAAAAAATTTCATCATTGATTTTGAGATATTCTTTAATCAAAGTAAGCTTTCTTAGAATATTTTGATTATCAAGTTATCATGGCAAACATCATTGCTCATGCCATCTGACTACATGGCATTTAACTAACATTATGCTACCCTGCTCTATCAGCATTTTTCTCTGTAAAGGTACAGCAGAAAAAAAAATTAATTGCAAAATGTAACTGAAGATTAAAATGTATAACGCATAATGAATTTTAATACGTACCAGCCTGACATGAACTGAACTATATGAACATTCATCGTTTGTTTCAATTGTTTCATTACTTAATATAATTAAATACCCCCATTAATGCGACACAGACCCCAACTATCAGATTAGTAAAAATTCATTAAAACAAACCCTTTTCTGTAGGAATGCCAATGTTTATTGTCCAAAATATCCAAAGTTATATATATTATTATAATATAAAAATAAATAATTGCGAAATATTAACAAATGCTTATTGTTTACGCCATTCGACGTTAATGATATCAGTAAGTAGTTAATTGGTTTTTCTTTAATTTTGCAAAAGGTGGGATGCTTGATAGGAGAAGATCCGGTCTGTAGACAGATCACTGTATTTAATTGGCATTAAAATATTATTTTATTAACATAGTTCATTATTATTTGGGCTTTTTTTTTTTTTTTGCTCATAGCTTTTTAGTGCATATGATTAATCCACAAGTATCGAAAATCAGTTATTATCAGACATAATACCAAGTGTTTTTCGCACTCAAGGGGGGCTGAAAACGTAGAGTTTCGTCAAAATCTGGAGTTCTTTTTTTTTTTTTCTTTTTTTTTTTTTCGATTTTAGTATTTTCTCTATCTGAGAGGAAGTATTGTAATCCTATATACTATTTCGCGCCTGATGATGAGAGTATAGTGTGTACTATACTCTCATATACTATCTTCCCATGCGAGATATCGAATATATTTTCGAATAAACTGCATTGTGTGTGGAAAGTGGAATTTATTTTAAAACTAATTTTTTAAAAAAAAATCTCTTTAGCTTATAAAAATAAAAATATCCTTGTGTTTACATAAATATATGCATAAAACAATTTTAATTTAAATCTGAAAAGACGTTTGCCTTATCAAGAGTAATGTGCAGTCATGCATGGTCTTAAGTATACACGTGTGTTTTGCAATTAAACGTCCTCCATTGTCATTAACATCCTCCTAGGATTTCGAAAATTGTTTTTCCGAATGACGATTTCTAAATATTGTTTAATAATTTCCCAATTCCGTACATAACTTCAAAACATATTATTCGAAGAAAACATTTTTCAGGCCTTCTTAAAATGCAATTATCATTTCTATAATGCCGATTCAATTATTGAATTTTGGAGACACTAATATCCCCCCCCCCCTTTCTTTTCACACAGCATTTTAATCTTCAAAAAAAATTCGAACCCCAGTTTTTAACTAATCTCCATGTTTAATATCTCTCTGAGTTCGAAATACACCTTTCTGCAAGTCTTTTTGTTTGTATGTGGCGAAGATAAATGAAAAACTCTTTCAGATAGACAGATGAAATCTTCTATACGGTCTACATCCATTTGTAGATTTCTGGCAAATTCTGAGATAAATCTATTTAGAGGATGTCTGTTTGTCAGGCTGTTCAAGTATATTTTAACAAGATAACTATAATGAAAAAGCGCTTGCTGGATAAAATTCGGTGCGCAGATTTAACATCTGAAGTGTAGACACCTAACATGGGATTGACTGCCTGTCTATCTTAACTTTCAAAAGCCTGTACACTCGATAACTCTAAGTTTTAAATTTGATGTGTGATTTTGTGATTACCAGTGTACTTCTGTGTCAATTTTTGGTTTCGGTCGTTTGGGGAAAAAAAGCGTGTAAAACATAATTTCGTTCAAGTACTATTTAGTTATGTATCTGAATTCAAGCTACAGGTTGATATTTCGCAAGTACTGTACACATCCATGCCGTACAATGCTTTCTCTTTCTTATCCAATGTCTACTATTTTTACAGGGGGGGGGAGTGGGATAGTATGTTTATTAGAGAGTATGCGAATAAGTTTTTGGAAAGCCTCACCCACTGGTTCAAAAATTAATCATTCATGCTATCCTTTATGACATTTAATTATATTTTTAATTAAAAATTATGCAAGATTTTATATTTTTCTCACTAATTTAAGAGCAAATTGCTGCATTAAATATATTTTTACAATGCTTTAAAATTCAATCCCCCCCAATGATATCAACTTTATTTTCGTATAAATTTTTAATTTCTTAAAATATTTTTAATTACAGTTTTTACAACTGTAATTTTCATTTTTTTTCAGTTACTGGATTTATATCCACATGCGTTGCCACAACATTAGATATATTTTTCTGATGATTTGTAATTATGAATAGTTTTTTTAGAAACAATGTAAAAACAACCTACAATAGCATCAGATCATGAAGTTCCAAACTGAAGATTCGTATTTTATTTATTTTGTAAGTGTGTGGAATTTCATAGATCAAAATAAAAAAAAAATGGTTCGAAAACCAAATTTACTAAATTTTTCAACTACTTAATCATTAAATTTTTGAGGGAAATACTGATAAAATACTGACAATAATTTCGTTGGTTTTCTAAAAAGTCGAATTAAAAAAAATAATAATATTCTGAATGTTTGAACAGTTTTCTTTATAAAATCGTTTGAATTCTGTTTCTAAGTCCATTGCTTGGGAAGATATATTGACTTTTATAATTGCTTTTATATATGTTTTAATTTGTTTAAAAGCTATTTTTTCAAATTCTAATCTTTGATAGAATTTTCTTTCGAAAAACTTCATAAACAAAAATGTAATACAGATTTTTCTGTTGAAATTTGGTATCATAATCTTTTAATATGTTTCGTCAGTTCCGAACTAGAGAATAAATAATTCAATTAGAAATATTCCGTAGTTATTTTAATGTTTTATAATGCGAAAAAAAATGTAAATTTCATGTCATTTATCAGTCCAGCCCCAATATCTAAAGAGGGAATCGAAATATATTTATTCTTTTTAATTCGGAAACTAGATAATATATTTCTTAAGCTATTTACAAAATTTTACTCAAATCATTTGGTAAACTTCTTAACCAAAATATTTTTATTTCACATCTTTTTTTTTAGCCAAAAAGTCCTTGTTTTCCAATTTTTAAAGAACTTTTATAATTTAACTGTTATATCTTGTTATATTAACATAGATATTTCTTTCAATTGTTTTTTAATCAAAAATTCAAAACTATTACTATTTTAGATCATTTTTTTTTAAATTGATCCAGCGTAACCACATATTCTAAACGAAAAATAAAAATAAAATCAACTTTTAATAATTTACATTGCTGTGTTCGTATCAGTAAATGACTTAGTATATGATATAATCATGAGCATGAAATATAAAAAATTGTGAATTTGTAAGGAGTAGCATACAATTTGAATACTTATCATTGCATCTGCGTATTGTGAAATAAAAATAAATGATAAAAAAAACAAGAGGTGAGAAAAGTACTTTTCCTTCATCGATCTTATGGGAAATTTTCGAATGTACAACTTACAAAAGAAGTTAGAAATTGATTTTTGGTTGCTAAATGTTAATAATGTAAGCGATAGGAACCCTTTTTTGTATTCAATTAAAATTATTTTTATATTTCAGTATTTCTTTCATAATTATCTATATTTATGGCATATTTTAGAGTAACAGAAATCAGATGTTTTATTTTTTTTTTCATTTAAAAGATGAAATAACTTTTTAATCCAAAAACATTGCTGAATTTGTTATAAAAATAATAAACTTATAAGCATTTGATACAGACATTTAAAATTTTTGATAAAAACGTATATTTGAGGACTGTATGGAATTTTAGAAATTTTTATGTTTGCATTATTTCATATTTGTATAAAAATTTATTCATACTAAAGAATGGTAATCAGAAAGTTAATTTAACCACGAATAATTATTTCATATACAAATTTTGCATGAATAAATTTTTTTATTATAACTATTTACTGTTATGAAAATTCAGAAGTATTTATGAACATCAATTTCAGTTTGAACGTAAATATTATATGCCATTTCTTTAATTTGTGTGACAGTTTACCAGTAATTTATTTAAAATCATTTTAATATCTGCAGTAAACAATTGATTTTGTGTTATAATATTTTGGTACAACGATATTTTAACTAATTTATATGGAAATATGTTTAAAGATGAGCAAACGATTAATTTAAATAAAAAAACACGTTTGGTATTTTTAAAAATTATAAGTTCGGTGATATTTGAAAGTTTTAAATCTGAGCATAAGCAAAATTGTAATCGTAATAATCAAGTTAGATTAATCATGAATAAATACTTCATATACACCTTTAACATGAATAAAATTTTATTTTATGACTTTATTGTCATGAATTTCAGAAGAACTTATGAGCATCAGTTTCAATCTGAACGTAAATTTCTGTCATTTGTTTAATTTGTGTGAAACTTTATCTACAGTGGCTCAAACAATTGAGAATACACCTTGCTTTTGCTTGATAAATCCGACTCTCCGACTTGAAAAAACACATTACCGAGAAGAATAAACATGTTTTATTTTTATCCACAACAAATGATTTATTTTAGAGTAAAAATAAAGAAAAATCAAAGAAAAACTTCTAAATTGAAAAATTTCAGAATTTTAAATAAACATACTCAAATTTTTGCCTCAAAAATTAAGAGTACATTAATGAAATTTATGCAACATCTCGCATAGAAACAAAGTGTCACTGTTAAGTTGCATGTCTTTTGGCTCCTATAATGGCCTCTAAACATCAGGGTACAGATTCGAGCAATTTTTGGTGGTATCTGAAGATATTTTATTCCATTCTTTTGGCAACACTTGTTCTAAATAGATTTTGTTTTTAATCTTGTGTTTTTGAACCACTTTTTCGAGTATGGCCACGAATATTTTATGGCATTGATGGGGTACTGTGGTAGTATGTGTAACTGCTGTTTACAATGAAAAAGACACTACATTTTGACGTTACGAGCATTCTGTTTGGGGTCGTTGTCCTACTGGAAAATGAAATTTCCATCTAAATATAAATTTTTAGCACTTTTCTTTAGATAGCTGCTAAGTCTATCCAAGTAAACCATATGATTTATAATGCCATCTATAAGAATTAAATTTCCTACCCTGAATGAAGCCATGCAACCTGAAAGCATGACTTAATCACCACCATGTTTACCTGTAGGACGTAAATTTTTTGCGTCTAGAGGAGTATTAGGCTTTCTCCATATAGTAGAATGGCTGTCACTGCCAGAAATGTTGAGTATTCTTTCCTTACTAAATACAACTTTCTTTCAAAAGTTACTGTCTTCAATTGATGAATTTTTGCAAACTCTAAATGCTTTATCTGAATTTGTAAGCTGATAAACGGTTTCTCTCTAACAATGCGACTTTTATATCCAGCTTGTCTAATGGCATTTCGCACAGTTTCAGCACTTACAATTTTGTCTACGATTTGAGAAGTTTCTGCAGCAAGCTGGAAGAACCATATGGTCGCAGCAATCTGAAGGAAACTACGAATAAAAGTAAGGTGTACTCTCAATTTTTTGAGCCACTGTATACTCTATCGGAAATAGTTTTAATTCCCCAATAAACAACTGATTCTTGCTCCAATGTTTTGGTACAGAAATATGTTTGACAATTTTTATGCAAATATCATCATCAACTAAAGTTTAAAGCTGAGAAAATGATTAGCTCAAATCGAATAACGTTTGGTGTTGTTGTTTTTTAAAAAAATAAGTGTGATATTAAAAAGTTTTAAGAATCTAAATATAAACAAAAACGTAATGGAGGTTTACACTACAACCTAAAAGATATCTCGATATCTTTATTCCGAATTTAAAGCTGTTTTACAAAGCGAAAGTAATGCAGAAACAATTGAAAGGAAAAATATTTCCATTTATTTCGAATACACATCTAACTTTCTACTCTATAATAGAGATAGCATTTATTAAATTTAGCTTGATGATTAAGTTACATCAACTAAGGCGCATCTCGTGAAATATCGTTTTGTTTTGTTTTCATAAATATATCCATACTGAATCTTTAAAAAAAAAATTCTGAAGCTATTTTTTGGTATAATGACACATTTTTCCGATCTATATTCCATTACTATCATGTCTCGTTGTCTCCTTAGAATTCATTTATATACCTGATAATGGCATTGTTGATGATTGCTGTATCTTTGAACGTGACATAATGCAATTCGCCGTTGTCAATGACGTCGTGCCCATGACATAAGATTTTTTTCACCCTTTCTCGCCATATAAGGTTTAGTAAATGCAAATGGTATCTGGAACACGGTATTATTATTATTATTGCTCACTCTTTAAATTTGGTTTGAAAAGTAAAAAATATTCAGTAAAGTATTGTCCCTAGAGCAAAGTATTGTCCTTTGTCTCTAACCCCTTGTTCCGTCTTTATGCTTATTGACTATTGTTCTCATTTCAGCTATTTATTATTTATTTGATTTATATTATACAATGTTCTCAGTTAATGTGTTTATATAGGACTGTTAATAGGCATAAACAGGAGCAAAAAGTTAAAGGAAACAGGGTATCTCAAAATGTGTTTAATCGTTTGAAAATTCAAATAATAAGCAAGCAGGCTTTGCTTCCAAAAAAGAGGAAAGACGACGATATGTTTAACATTGAGTTACCGCCTCGACGATTCTTAAACAGGAAGGTGAATTGCTTTCAACTTTTGCTATATAATAATGTGTTTTTCTTTTTCTCGTGGAGGGGGGGGGGTGCGAATTTACAATTCAAATTAGATGCCACATTTAAATCTGGACAGTTTTATTACCATCCATAAAAGAACAGAAAAGATACCTGAAATACTCAGGCTTGTTCGCGAGATTTATTTCTTATGAACGAGTAATTGCTTTTATTTAAATGTATATTTAAATAAGAAAATTTCTAGAATAAGCAGTAGAATTTGTCCAATAGAGGATTTAAGCAATTTGCGACTCTAGAGAATGTATATAAAGGAACACTTCTCATTAAATAAATTAATGAGTTTAATTTCCTATTTTAATACACTTTTAACTTAATTAATATGTTAATGATTCTTTTTTGGTAAATATTTTTTGATTTTATAAAATTTTAGAAATGTATTCGCTTTTATTAATTTCTTATAAATCTTAAACTGCATGACATCCATTTTTGTATGCAATATTATCGATGTTCTGTAATTAAAATTTATTATTTTTGTATAATTATAATTACATAATAATAAATTAATATTATTTATATATATAATAACAAAGTTAGTTTAATTATATTAACGTTTCGTTTTAAAGCAACACTAGAGCCATTTTGGGATGGACCACGTAATTTTGAATCGCGTCAAATGACGATAATAACAAAGAGAACGTAATGAGCCGTTTTTGATAAAATATTAATATTGTCCTAGTGTTTTATAATTCAGGGAATTTGTATACAAATTTTATTATTTTGCAACTAAGAAAATAAGGTTTTTTAATCAATTTGTTTGTGATCCCCTTTCTACCTGGCCGCGGTGGCCTGGTGATAAGGTCTCGGCTTCGGAACCGGAGGGTTTCAGGTTTGAGACTCGATTCCACCGAAGAACCGTCGTGTAAGGGGTCTGTTGCACGTTAAATCCGTCCTGACCAAACGTCCTACCGCTGGTGTGGTGTGGTGTGAAGAGGGGGGTTTCAGCTCAGGTGTCGTCCTCGTCATCTGACCGCGGTTCAAAATTACGAGGTCCGTCCCAAAATAGCCCTAGTGTTGCTTCAAAAACGGGAGGTTAATATAACTAAACTTGAAACTTGAACCCCTTTCTACCTTGCGAACCTGTGTAGTTTCTTGATCTATTTAGCCGAAAATCCGCCGCTGACTTTGTCTTAACGTTTTTTTTTTTAATGCGAGAGTGAATGAGTTGAAAGTGCTCATAGCCAATGCCACCAATGGCTGTGAAATGATTCGCTGCAGGTATTTTGCCAAGTTTGAACAAGAGTAGTCACAGAACAATTATTAAGTACCCAACTAAAACTTCTAAGATCCTGTGGCGACCACGAGAGAGTGCATTTGCAGCAAGAAGTAAAATGAAGTGATGCACTTGAGACAGTAATATAAGCGTACATGATTTCAGTATTTCTGTAGTTTCTACACTAGTTTCTTACTGTTTCCGATGATTTTTCACGATATGTTTCAGTTCGAGTTATTCCCAGAGCTAACTTCTATTGTTTCTAGAATATTCTTAACTTATGTGATCATGTTTCGAGAGTTTTTCTTTTCTGGTTGGGCATCTGTTTTCTTTATTTCTTAACTGACATTTTTAACTATTGTTATTGTTTTCTTATTAAAAGAATTTATTACTTATTTCATGGTATTTATGCTCAACATTCTTAGTTTATGCTGGATACTGGCATCGTATATGTTGCAATCCACCCCCAATCTTTTCTTTAATTACATAAAATTTTGTCTTCCTGTTTTTATGCACAATGGTAGAAATAGAATTAGAAAAAATAAATTAGATATTAAAATCTACTAATGTTTAAAATCGCATAAAAAGAAGGGGATTTTTTTTTCTGGCAGTTCTACTCACCTAGAAAATTATTGACTCCCCCTGAATGGTAGAATTGAGCGTAAGGCTTCAAAGCCTGGTATCGTCGCCTGAAGCCTCTCGGCCTGCGTCTGAATGAACCCTCCTCGAACATGTACTGACTGGCCGGGTCGACCGTCCAGTAGTGGCCTTTGCCCGGTCTGCCCAGGCCTTTGGGCAGCTTGATAAAGCAATCGTTGAGGGACAGATTGTGTCGAACGGAGTTTTTCCAGCCCTGATACTGGCCCCTGAAGAACTGGAATCGGCCCTGAAGGTACTGGTAGATCTCGTTGAGAGTTAGGCGCTTGGACGGAGAGCTTTGAATCGCCATCACTATCAGGGCGATATAGGAGTAGGGAGGCTTTTCTTGCCGTCGAAGGCCTGAAAAGAAATAGAAACACAACCACTGCAATTGTGTAATTAATCCTTTAATAGGTCTACCCTCACCTCATATTAGCATCGATACAGAATTTGTCAAATTTACAAGCTGAAATAGCATCGTTCAAAGACAATAAAAATTCGATACAAAAATTACAAATAATCCATAAACACTTCAAATATTCTATAGATTCTTAATTCAATAGATAAAACAGCAGATTCATTTGTTTAGCTTATAAAAACATCAAAGTAGTTAGGAGGTTAATATTGATCTGATATTCCATGAGATGTCAAACTAGATTTATCAATTGGTCTATTATTTGAGACAGAATTTTTTTTTTTTCTGAAGCGGTTTATTGAATAAACGTTTGTAAGTTTGAATTTAGTTCAAATTGCATTTTCCGTCACATATGTAAATGGAACGCCATTTATCAACTCATCCAGTCGAATTAGTCAGAGATAAAAATTGACATACATTTCGAATGTCATTCAGGATGAATTTAATAATTTTGGTTTTAGATATTATAGATATATTAATTATATTCTTATGTGATGAAAGGATTTTAAACTCCTGAGCAGTTTATCCTGTAAAATGATCTTTCGCTAAAAAAATAGCCACATCATCAAATTAAGTAATTAATAAAATTTCTTCCATACTATTTATACACACTGGTTTTACATAGACGTTATCTGCAAACAAGAAATGGATTTCTGAATTTTAAATGTTATAACAAGCGCCATAAAGAATAAAAATGAAAAATTCCTCCCACCTAACGTGAAATCAATAGCTACAAATATGACTAAAATATTTTTGATTATTGAATAAATTCTTTATACATATATATAAAATCAAAACCCATAATCTATCTATACAATAAAGCTCAATGTGTGTGTGTGTGTGTGTGTTGGCGCTCTACAGGTCAGACCATTCAACCTACAGCTACCAAATTTGGCACGTGTACACCTTGGAGGCCGAGAATGTGCACCTGGGGGTTATTTTTTCGAATTTTTTAACTAGAATTTTATTTATTTAAAAATTAAGCAAAATTTTGGCGTATTTCTGCTATAACTTCCGAAAATATTACCGCACAAAAAAGAGTTTTACATAAAGTTAAAGATCAAAAATTTATCTTTTAAATAATACTAATGTTTTAATCTTCAAATTAAATTTCTATTTTTAATGAATTTTTAAATAAATATTTTAATTATATTTTTCAACAATTTTTTTCGTAAAAAATAAAAATTAAAAGGAAGCACGTTTCGCATTCATGGGAAAAATTAGCTTTTTTCAAAGTGTTGCCATCACATTGATTAAAGCTCCAATTAAAAATAAATTAAGTCTTTTTAGAAATGAAATCTGCAAAAATATAATTTTCGGCACGTGTCTGTAGGAAATGAAACAAATATGAAATATTATTTTTTCTAAAAAATAAATTCAAGAAAAATTATTTTATGATCTTTTACACTCTCTATATTATTAATCCAATAAATCAGTTTTATTTTAAGGCAAGTTTTGTTTAATATGAACAGGATATCCATTCAAATCAGGGCCACACAGCTAATTTGTAAACCTTTAGTAAGACACAGATCTGCTAAAAGGGTCTAAATGGAAAATGATTATATTTTATGTAACTTGATTCAATAAATGCTCTAATAAATAAAGAATTTTTGATTTTACATAAAGCTTCTGCTGTGGATATCACAAATAACAAAATGTTCTTGAAACACTAATATTTTAAATGAAAAAGAGTTAATTTCCAATCAACTAAATCAATCACTTAAACTGACTGATTTATGAAAATTTGAATATCACTATTCAATAAAAAAAAGGATATTTTTAGATTTTCCATCGATCGTTTCAAAGAAAATACACCAATCAGCGCGCAGGTTTCTCAAGATTAATTGGCCTAAGATTTATGAAAATGTTGAGTTTTTCTACATTTTTAAAATTCAAAACTTCATAAATAAGTCTTAGTTGATCGTGGAAAATAGAAGCATTCAGTCATTTATTTAAAATTTGGCGTGTCCAGAATATTTCTCAGAATATGATACCTTACTGCATTAAATTTAGACTTCATAATTTTTAAAATATATTTATAGGCCGGAACAAAATATTATTATTGATTACATTTCAATCCTTTTGAAAGCAAAACTAAAAACTGAATTTTATGCTGAATCTGAGAAAGTTTTGTTGAATTATTGTTTGAGATATTACATAAATTATGAAAAATATTTTGTAGTTCACATAAGACTTAAATACCGAGCGATTCTGTTTGCAATACTCATATTCAATAATAATAATAAATAAATAAATAGCAATAAAGATGATAAATAAAATAAAACGCTTGGTTTTATTAAAAAATATCCTTATATTAATTGCAATTTCATCATTTCCACTTTAAATTAAAGTTGAAGTCTTACCGCAAATGACAACAAATTAGCAATATATATATAGTAAATTGAACGAAACGATCTGAACAACAGTATAAGTTTGGTATGACTATCAAAATTTGAAGATTAAAAATGTTTTGTTTGAGAATCTATTAAGAGACCAGTTACTTAAAATATTTAATTGAAAATTGTAGCGGGCGGTAATACTGGCGAACCGGCTGGTCGCCAAAGGCGGCTAGTCTTTTAATAAAATACATTACACCGGGCTTATTTTAAATCGTATGTGTTTGAGATTGTTGCTTACAGAATGGAATCAATATTTTGACGATAATATATTATTGCAATATTATAATTGAATAGCATTTTGATGATAATATATTATTGCAATATTATAATTGATTAACATTTTGATGATATAATTTGATTGATAATATTTCAATACTTGATACATTATGATGCGATATCTTTAAAATTTCAAAGTGTTATAGAGTTTAAAATTTTGAGCAGCAATTTGAGTTGCAGATACCTAGCGGAGTTGGGCTTTGCAGCCATTGGGGGATGGAATTTCACTAGAACTTTTACATATTCACAGAGAACAACTGAATTAAATAGATAATATTTACAGGAAAGGTTTTCTTCATTTTATTTTTATCTCAACTTATAATACTTCAGGCATGATAATAATTATTGATATAATTTTTAATTTTTCTCTTCAAAAGATATCTAAGATTTTAACTGTCAGTTTGTGCAGTTTTCTATCGGTTTTCTTTATCTTTTTAGTGAATAATCATACAAATTTAAAAAAGATAAAAAGCATTTTCACACATCTCATCACAAAATAGTTTTAACCACATCGAATTATGTATAATCGTGATAATTGAAAATAAATGTTAAATGAGTTGAAAGAGGGTTGGTAGAGTGGTTTGTCAGTTTTATTGGCACAAGAGCCGGAAAAGTCTACAAATAAAATAAAAAAATTCAAAGGGCCTTCAATGAAATCAAAAGATGCGATAGTGTTGCGAGGAGGGGTAATTTGTGTATTCCTCAATGGAAAATTTTCCAGAGAATATTTAGATTTATATAAATATCTGTATTATCTTTAATAATTTGTTTTGAAAATTCAGATAGACTTCTAGGTGCAATTTTTGGTGTATTGAAGGGACGTTTTGACACAACATAGTGGTATCAAAGCTGTATGAACTAATTGTATCAAATAGATGTGTCGAATAAGAAATATCAAAACAATAAAAATATTACTTCAAAAATAACGTCTTTAAATGATTTCAGTAGGCTTCTCCTTGTGCTGAAATTTGAATACGTAAAATCTACGTGATTTTAGGGATTTACATCTAATTGATGTGACTTTTACAATAATGAAATATATAAAAGTTGTACTGCATCGAATTAATTCAGTGTTATTTTAAAATTAGATATACGTTTCTATAGAATAATAAGAATGTACAGGTAGCTCACAAGTTACTGTATGATTTCAAATATCTATAACTTTAAGAATAACTAATCTTTTTATTCTTCCTTTTTAGGTATAGAAAAGAGAATATTAGAAGATTTTCCTTGTAAATGCACGATTGATTAAAAAGCAAACTAATGGAAACTTCATTTAGAAAAAGAAGGACCGTTTGATTTAAAGAACTACATCCCCCCGTAACTATACGTATTGAATTTCGATTCTACAGTGGTAGAACGAGATGTATCGTTATGAGGTAAGTTAATAAAGTTAAAAGTTCACAGAAAAAAAAACCCACGGGAATGGTCTTTCCAAAACTTTCTCGCAGGCTCTCTAATAAAAGTATTATCTCTCACTCCCAGCAAAAAATTTTGGGGTTTGAGTCAGACAAAGAATACATTGCACGTCATTAACTTCCGATAGATACGAAATATTAACCTTTGGATTGTATTTAGCATTTTTACTGTCGTGTAGTCCTTGGCGAGTTATTTAGCGATTAACTTTTTTACATATTCGCTGATGAAAGTGAATTTGTGTTTTAGACACATTTTTTCCCTAACGATTGAAACTAAAATTTGACACAGAACTATAATTACAGTCACAAAAGCATATCCTAAATTGGATATATTTTAGGCATTTTGTTTTTGGGTTATCGCGTTTGCATACTTCTGAAAATACAAATCGACAGATGATAAAAAAACGAGAGACATTCAACCTGTTGCTGGATTTAGCTCAGAATGTGATATGTGTCTACGCTATAGATGTTAAATGTTTTTACCTTTATCTATCTAGCTCATTTCGTTTTGTAGTTATCGTATTAATTTATATTCAAACAGCCGAACAGACAGACTTCTTCTGAAAACAATTAGCTCAAAATTTGATAGAAATCTACATATTGGTGTAAAGACCATATGCCAAATTACACCCATCAGTATCAAAGTATTTTTCAGTTGTCTTTGTCAAAACAGACAGGCGGACAAACAGACATTATACTAAAAATATGTTTTTAGTATTATGTTTGCTCTGTTCGGTGAATAGAAAGGTCTGAAATATAGAGATTTTCGTCAAAATCTAGAGTTCGAATTTTTTGATGAATATAATACTTTGCCCATACTTCGTATGGGAGAAAGTAATAAGGAATCGTGGGACTTCGGTTATATCGGGATATTATCTATGCATTTAAAAATAAATTGGCAAAATCAAAGCATCAGTTTTCGCAGAAAGCCATATCTAACGAGAAAAGCAAAAGAAATTTGTAAGCATCAAAAAAGATATCGGCTCATTTCAAAAGAAATGCAAATTTTGAGACAATGTACTATCATGAAAAACGGATTGTAACCTCACGGCTTTAAAAAATCATTGGTTTGCTATAAAAAAAAATTATATACAACTCATTAGTCGATTTTGACGACCAGTTGGTCCTCTGGAGATATGAGACGTTTTTTAATTTCAACAATATCGCTCAAACATAGCTTTACGTCCAGGATTCCATGAAAATATCAGGCATTAAATCCGCGTTATTTTAATAGCTTTCTTTCTGTTCTGTTCATTTCGTACAGGAATTTTTCAAATGGAATCCAGTTTCATGATATCATAGAGCTATTAAAAACAGAAGTGTCAAGTTTATCTATCTTCTGACTTTCGTGACAATGATTTAATTTCAATTTCTTATACAGATATTGAAGAGGATCATTCTTTCTTACCTTAGAATAATGAAAAATAAAATACACAACTAATACGTAACGAAATAATGTAAAATGTTTTGGAATTAATTCCCGACTTAAATTCAATAAAATAATCTAAAAATATGTTTAAAAGTTAATTAGATCTAAATTAAATAATTTTATAGAAATTGCAATGGCATCAGTCGAAAGATAATTAATTGTTTTGGACTTTAAAACAATGTGAAAATAGTTTTTGTACGAGAAAATTTTTTAGAAAAAATCAAAACCTCGTTTAATTTTTAATTAATTGAAATTCTAATAAAATTTCCAAAATTCGATTAATTAAAGTGCACATTCTTACCATTCCAAATTATATATTTGCCAAATTTAGTGGCGAACGGGTTGTCCTGTATAGCGCCATTCCGCTTGCGAACGCACACACACGCACAACACTTTCGCCATTTATATGAAAGAAAGTGAAGTCATAGTTGTCAAACTACGTGAGTACATTTTATTAGAATTAGGGTAATAACTCCGTATGTAATGTTTTAAATCGATATGTATGAAAGCTCTATTCTTTATTACATACGTTTCTTTCAAACAGCTATAGTCCTAGCCAATAAATTAATTGGACTTCGTACGTCAAATAATTAGATTATGCTTGTATTTATATGCAAAATTACAACCCAGACTTATGCATATTTTGTCAGTCCTGCCTGTCGCTTTAACTGAACAGCATAAAATATTGATGCTTTATATCAACTATAAAACTGTCACTGTCGTGTACAGGCTAGTAGCTTTATTTTGATATTACATAAAAGCTTTCTTTTTCATTTGTGCTCCTAACTCATTATAAAAAATTTAAAAGCAAAAGCCAGTTACTTTAAATAGAATCGAATCGCCAAGATGAGCTATATCTTCCTTAGATTTTTTTCGTATATATGTACTGTTCATAAGAACAATTAACAATTAACCTAATAATAATATTAGGTTAATTGTTAAATTGCAATCTAAGAATACCTTTTAATATTTAATTAATAAACTAATATTATCGATGAGTGCTGAATTACATATAAACTGATATTAATATTTAAACTTATCTTTAAAGTCATATAAATACAATACAAAATCAAAATCTTGTTGTTTTCATAAGGCCAAAAACAGAAAATTTTAGCAGGCTCAAGAAACTATTTGCTTCAAAAATCTTTTTTCCCCTCTGTCAACAACAAAAAAAATTAATAATAATAAATTCACAAAATGTAAAAAATATGTTGCAAAAAAAAATTCTCCAATAAGAAGTATTGGATATTATTAAACAAACGTGAAAACTTTCGCTTTTAATCAAAAATTTTTAATATTAAAAAATCATACTTTTATAAATTGCTGACGTCATGACTCAAGCATAAGTCTTATTGTGACTTGACTTCAGTGGAGAAGAAAATGAAAAATTAGAAATCAAGCTTCATTTCAGGAATCTAACATTAAAAATATATTTTTTCTTATTAAAAAAGGCGAAAAATATATATGAAAGAGAAAAATAGAGAATTTATAAGAAAAGATTGAAGCGAAGGAATGAAATTTTAGATTCTAAAACATTTTCATGTTTTTTCACTTGATTGTTATTTATCCTTTTGTCTGTGAAATTGTGTGGCAGGAATTAGAAAACAACGCTCGGACTTAGTAACTGAAGTATATTTAGATATTCGGAGCAGTGATCATCAGATAATAAGAACTCATCTCCGATGCTTCAATGTTGCACACTCGAAATCGTTTCAATCAAAATTAAATAAATAAATAAATAACCGCGCTTGTGAATAGGTTTGGTGCCAAGTATCTTGAGAGTCAAGTTGCGCTAGGGCAGGAATACAAACCCCTTTCCATACCACCACATACACACAAACATCTAGAACTTCCACTTGAAGAATCTATAAAAATATAATTGAATGTGTGTGTGTCTGTTTGCTTGAACATCATACAATTCCACCCCCTTGACAGATTAGAAGGAAATTTGGCACCTAAAAGAATTAACTGCGCTATTAAAAAGTTGCCCCGCTCAAGCTGTTGAAATGACGATAAAACGTTTCAAATTGTTTCACAATAACTTAGGAATATAGTAGCAGACAAAAATTTTTTTTTAACTCTCTTAAAATAAAAGAAGGCTAACCATAAGTCTAGTCATCATAAATAAATCTGAAATTATATGACATAATTCTAAAAGTCATGTAACATATGCAAAAATCGATTAAATATCCCATGCTATCGGTTAGGTGAGCCTGAGTGATTTCCCAGATGTTCATGGATAATCTTCACATTTTCCATTGAGTATAGCTGTCAAAATACATCGTTCTGTACCTTATAGATATGTATGTTATTCTGTATAAAAGTAAATCTAATATATAAAAAATTTCTTTATAAAAAGTTTTTTTATAATCAAATATATATATTTCATAAAAAAGAATTGAAATGTCTTTTTTATCACATTGAAATTATTTTTTTTTCCTAAGATTATCAAATAAAATCGTAAACAACAAATCCCGAATAAATCTTTACTTTAAAGATTGCGATGAAAAAGCTTTAGTGCCTATAGTTTGAACAGTAAAAAGTTGCAAATCTGATATAAAGGTTCTACTTACTTACTATCAGGATATACTTTAAATATTAAAAATGTATCATAAAAAAATAACTGCATTTTCTAAAAGTAGCAGAATTTGAATTTTTCACTACTGTTTCTTCACATTCATGTTTTATGAAGATAGGAGGATATTTAACTAGAAAAAGGACTACGCTAGAACTAGAAAAGGACTTTACGGTTTTTTTTTTTTTTTTTTTTTTTTTTTGTTAACTTCCACGAATTCTTAAAAATTATAATTTTATTTTTGTCCAAAATTTCTTTCAAATAAATGTATTGAATATTTTCCTTGAATATATTCGAATGTAAAACGACTATGTACATGCAAGTGAATAATACTTAAAATATGTAGAATATTTTTATTAACGTAAATGGCAACGGGTGTGTAAAATATTCTTTTCAATATGAATTAATTAAATTAGTTTAATAGTAGCAAATCCAGAATATATTTCGGAAAGGCGACTTTCTTCTTTGACACATTCAGTTCAGATTTATAATTTAGAAAGGCCGGACTTTTAATTTAAACATGCTTCGTTACAATGTTTTCGTGTATATACGGATATGGCTCCAAATACACCCTCAAAGAAATCTTAAATATAGAAATTGAGTAAAACGTCGAGGTCGAATTTTTTACGCTTACAATATTTTTATATTTTGATGTAAAAAAATCCTATTATATATTATTAAATATACATTGTGTTTTGCTGTTATACTATATATAATAAATATTTCTTTTATACATCTTTATCACAAAAAATACTTTTTTACCTATAACGTCATTTTTGCTTAAGTCAATATTCTTTTCTATAAAACATAGTTCTTTTAAGAGATTTTTTTCGCCTTCATATTAGAATTTATATAAATAATCTTATTTTAAAAGGAACTGTTAAAATTGTTTACTTTTATTGACAATAATCGATCACATTTATCATTTATAACATTTAATTTCAAACAATATTAAAAAAAAAGAATGTTATGTTAAGGAATACGATCGCCTTAGAGTTCTTTTGAATAAATTCTTTATTAAAAATACACATACAATTTCGAATTTATATTCATGATTGATTATACCATAAAAGAAGTCACATGTCTACGATGTCAACCATTCATGTTATATTTTTTGTCTCTCTGTGTAACTTTTTCATCAGGCAATAATTAAAAATTCTAATTGCGTACTATAATTATTTCTTGAAAAATTCCCTTTAAATAAGAAGTAATACACAACATGGAAATAGTTTTTAAATACTTTTTATGACTTCATATGCGCTAACACTTTTCTTTTTAAATGCAGAAAAACTATTATTTCCTCGATGGTGATTCCTTCATTGTTTCATTTTATGATTTAAACTCTTTTAATATAATTGTATAATTTTAAGACACTTAAGATTTGAAATAAGCAAAAAATAAAATTCGCACACATATAGTACTTTGGAGTATATACTCCAAAGTACTATATGTGTGCGAATTTTAATTTAGAAATCAGGTCAATGAAAATGCTTTAAAAACAGAAGGCAAAATTTAAAACGAATAAGTTTAATGTATGCTTTACAAACAACATTTTAAGTTATTAACAAAAATAGAATTAAAATAATTTTACATTCAAAATTCAAAAAGAAAAAGAAAGATAAAATGAATCCGGTCCGAAGACTTTTTCAAGGGTCACCCTCAGGCGAGGATTCAAACCAGGGTTTTTTTCTGTGAAGGGTCTGACTCTCGTCCAACCAACTGACCCTTCGTGACCCGAAAATCCCAGAAAATAGAGGTTTTGGAGACAAAAATTAGTACCACAAGAATAAAAATATTTTCAAAAAACAATCCAGAAAAAAAAAAAAAAAAAACACGGCAAATCACGCTACAAAATACCAAGAAAAAAAACCAAAAACATTTAAACCAGAAAGCTAAGTACTTACTAATTGAAAGCATAATTCCAGTTATTTAAGTTATTAACAAATATATAAAAATTGCAAGCGTAATAGAAATAATCCAAAAGGATAATTTTAAAAAAATTATGCTTTCAGATTAACTTTGTTTTGGTGGCAGATATACGTGTTCTTATTTGAAGTTAATCAGTTTGTTTTTTGTGAATGACTTAATATTCAGAGGGTGGTTCAGACACCCGCATGCTGGCACAAAGCAGGGGTCTGAAAAGCGAGATGCTCGCATTAACTAACCTACAAAAATTGCCTTTATTACACTATAGTATTTAAACAACAGAACGGGCAGTGAGAAAATCAATCAATTTTTACAATTCAATCATTTATTTTAATCTATTTCCTTTGCAAATGCATTTATTAAGTCGCCTGAGGTGACCAACTGTTTCACCAAAAATATTGGTTATATATGTGTTCAGATATGTCGATCAGATATAATTTCATGTCCATAATTTCGTAAATTACTTGAGATTAAACTTACTTTGCGTATTCTGTACATTCTGCACATGAATCTTTCTAATGGTGACATTCCTATAAGAGCATAGCGCTGTTAAAAACTGAAATATCAATTTCGTTCCTTTTTTATATTTCATGGTTTTGTAAACTTATATGTCTGGCACATTATACAAAAATAAAACAAAAACCTCTTTAGCTTTAAATGGAAGAAAAATAAGGCAATGGTAAGATGCATTAAGGCAGTTCTTGAAACGAAGAAAACAGTTCATACTTCAGGGCAACTATTTAATCTATTGTTGGAAATTAAGAAAAAAATTGTTGAAAAAACTGCCAAAATTCAACAAAACATTGCACAATTATGAAATTGGTACCATTGGAAAGAAAATTTTATTTAACATTTAAGAAATTTATTTTTGTGCAATAATATTTTCGTGATTTATTGCGGAGGAACGCCAGAATTCAGCTTAATTTTTCTTTAATTAAACTTTTAAAAATATTGCTCAGCGGGGCACATTTCCACCTTCCAATGCGCCAATTGAGTAGCTGTAGGTCAGAAAATAGCGCCTGTTGAGCGCCAACTTTCGCAATCATGCACACGCACGCACGAACACACACACATTCATCTGTATTATTAATACTAGCCTCCTTTGATGACCAGTCGATTCGCCAGTGATTAATGCTCGCTAAGATTTTCAAAAATTAAATTAATTAAAATTAATAGCTTTTTTAGAAAAAATATTTTTATGCTTCAAAGTTTGGTAGTCACATAGCTCGTACAGATAGTCACTAAATCGTTTTGATAGTACAACTAATACAAGCCTTAAGCTATTTCGTTCACAATACTATGTTTTTATAAATTTCTGTCAGCTGCATAAAATTTGAACTTTGAGTTGGAGCGGAAGTACTTAAACTGCAATTAATTAAAAAGAAAAACTTCTCTGCTTAAATTATACATGTTTTTAAAATATGAGTAAAGAAAACTGAATCATTCCTCATTCAAGTCCTTATGTGCATTACAAAATAAATTTTATAATTGATGTAGTATCTCAAAGAATTATTGCTCAGGTGTCGTCCTCGTCATCTGACCGTGGTTCAAAATTACGAGGTTCGTCCCAAAATAGCCCTAGTGTTGCTTCAAACGGGACGTTAATATAACCAAAACAAACCAATCAAAGAATTATTCAAAAAAATTATCTGATTCATCGTGGAATTTAGTTTTTACTTTTATTTTTAAAAGAATCCAAACGACGTCAATAAAAATATTGTATTTTGTTCCGATCTATAAATACATTTCAAAAAATTATGAAATATAATTTTTATGTAGTTCTTGGATCTTGCAAAAATTACATTCTGCGAAGTATTCTTGAAGCTACAACTTTTAAACAAATAAATAAATATTTCTATTTTCTGCGATCATGTCTGGCGGATTTATGAAGTTTTAAATACTATTATTTTAGAAAAATAAACATTTTCATAATTTTAGACCATTCAGTTTTGGGAAACCCTGGGTTGATTGTCGCATCTTCTTTGAGATAGTCGACGAAGTGAAATTTTATAGAATTGTGATATTTAAATTTTAATAAGTCATTCAGTTTTAGTGATTAATTTCGTTGATTGGAACGCAACTCTCTTTGTTTATAATATTAGTCTCTCAATATTTTATAAAATATGATTCATAGGGTAGAGGATTTAAAATTTGTAATTCATCAAGTATTTATTGTCTCAAGTTACATAAAATGTAATTATTTACTAAGACCATTTAGTTAGAAGATGGCCATCTATTACTAAACGTTTACAAATTAGCGAATGGACGCTGATAAAGCGGATATCCTGTACATATTAAACCATGTTTATCTTAAATTTATTTGATTACTGAATAATTTCATTAACTGATTTATTGAATTAATAATATAGATACTGGAAAAGACGTTAAAAAATTGTATTTACTACTTAAAATATATCATATTTCATATTTATTTCATTTTATACAGACAAGTGCGGAAAATTACATTTTTCTAAGTTTAAATGGCAATAATAGTTAATTTATTTTTTAATCCGAGTTTTTATCAATGTGATGGCTACTCATTGATAAAAGCTTTTTTTTCCCATTCACTCGTAACGAGCTCGTCAAGATTAAGTTTTATTTTTATTTTGTACAAAATAAATTGTTGGAAAAATACGATTAATATATATTTTAAGATTTATTAAAAATATAAACTTAATTTATAGGTTAAAACATTAATATCATTGAAAAGGTAATATTTTAAACTTTAAGATTATAAGAAAAAAAACATTTTTGTACTGTAATATCTGCAAAGTTATCGCTGAAAGATGCTAAAGTTTGGTTAATTCTTAATTAATAAAAATTCTAATTGAAATTTCAAAATAAAAAATCTTCCCTATGTGCACATTCCCACCCTCCAAGTATTTATACTATATGACATGTTTGGAGTTCTAGATCAAATTGTCTGGTCTGTAGAGCGCCAACACACACAAACATTCATCTTTTTATTAATTATTAAGATTATCTGTAAGATTTAATAATTTTATTGGTATACTGATGCATTAATCTGTTGCCATTCGATTGCCAATCAACAAAACCCATGGCAACCGAGATGGATTTCAGTTTTAAGCCGAAAGGATTTGATCTCCGATGCACGCTAGATCAAATGCCCTTTCTTCATGAAAAGGAGGAGGCAATAAGTGTTGTTCTTTTACGCAGATCGTTGTTCAAATTGCTAAATTCATTCAAAGTTAGTTTATGGGTAAATTCAAGAAAAAATGTTAATCGAATTAGTCAATGAGTTCAAAACATGCTTTGGTCTAAAAAAAATTCTATGGACATTTCGAACTCCAGATTATTCTCAACTAGTTTGCTTTCATTACTTCGCTTAATATTTTTACCACGGAAAACACCCAAAAAAATCATATCCTTACCTTTTTTTCCATTGATAATTGAATTTCGAATGAATAACTTATTGTTTATAATATTTTTTTATTCTAATAAATTATTTTATTCATTTATAACTTTATGCTAAGAAAGAAAAAAATCTGAACAGATTTTTAGAACAGTTTTATTCTAATACAAAAGAATTTAATGTTTCTTAATTCCCTTTTTTAAATATAAAATTTTAATATTTGTAATTTATTAATGCATTCAAGTATCTACTTCTCCCCCCTTTTTTTTTAACCTATGTGTCTCTTTTTTTCCCCCCTAAGCCTCAACTTTCTTGAAAGGCAGGATGACTTAGCATCCTTCATTTTTAAGCAGATCATATTTTCCGCGAAGCTCAGAGCCAACTTTTACGCATCATTAATAATGCGCGGCTTTCCTATATATATATATATATATATATATATATATATATATAATATAAGGTTTGTGTTAAAGGTCAGGCCTTCATTTATCTATCTGTCCTTCTTTCCTTTAGAGCAATTTATATTCAAAAGCAATGTTTATTAAATTTAGTATAGGTGAATTTTCAATTTTATGTACTTTTAACATGCATATAGCACTCTGGAAAAGTAGTGGTTCGTTTATCAGTGTACATTTCAGCAATTTAATAATATGCTTGCTTTTATAGTTTCGTGTTGTGCCTCACTTTAAATCAACTAAATCAATTATAGGACTCTTTTGGTACTTTTTTTTAACCACGGTGGATATAAAATATTGTGACATCTTGAAATTTTTCAAATAGTTATTGAACATTTATTATTAAA
>JAPMOR010093278.1:110192-130757 GCA_026543865.1 Argiope aurantia
ATTGAAACTTTTAAGTTTCATATATAATAGCATGCATAAAACTATAATTTTCATTTAGAAATCTGCTTCAAGCTGTTTCATAGTAAACATGTTTCATAAATCAACTGAAACTCGGTATTAATAGCAAAAGAAAAAAAAATTCACAGTCATCGGCATTTTCCAGGATAATTTTTTTTATCAAATTTCCTTTTGATATATCTCTCCAGTTTCTAAAACGCAGCTGCGAACTTTTTGTATTGCAGTTGTGCTATAAAAATCGAAGTCGAAAATGCATGTTTTGAAATATAGTTGATTTTTCAAAGCGCTGTAAAAAAATTCTTACTCAACTTTTTTCAAAATTTTCTTATCATAATATGAATACCCTTTTTTGAAATTATTATAGTAGGCTGTATTTGATTGGTATATTTCATATATTTAGGAATTGTTTTTTGTTTGCACTTATAATAATTCCGTAACTTTCCAACACATCTTATTACATTTCTTATTTTGCTTACAATTCTAACTATATAAAAAAAAAGACATTTATTCCGTTCATCAAATATATTTAGTGAATTAATATATAATTTATATTATATTATATTAATATTATATATATAATATATATATTATATATTATGAATTAATATTATAATTTATTCAACTGCATTCTGTGAATTTTAAATACATTAGCATAACAATCAGACTAATTTTAACACTGTTTGAGCCGCTTTTTAGTTTTTTCATCCCTCTGGTAAATATGTCTTGAAATTTGTGGACCAGGGAAACTACTTTTCAACAATCGCATATTTCCAGCACTAAGGAATCAAAAGTTTTTAATGAAAGTAATCCGATTCATTTCATGCAATCATAACAGCAAAATAAAGTAGTCGTTATAAAGCATCTGACTCGTTCGAAACTAAGAATTCTGATATTAAGATGCAAAGTTTCCTTTAATTCTCCAACAGCATGGTTTTTACAAGACATATTCTACATGTAGTGTAATTTTTTTTACTTTCACATTTAGGAAATATTCAAACGGAAAATGTTGAAATCCCCCCAAAATTCCATGATTTGGGGAATCTCTACTTTTCAGACACTTTTCCAATTTTGCGAATAATGTCTGTTCGGGATTCAATAATGCTAATAACCGGACAACTAAAACACAAGCTTCCAATCTGAGTAAGCAAATTTCTTATCAAATTGTGGACGTCAATGGGAAGTCTGGTTGTTGCTTTGTACAGGCTCGTGCAGACACGAGAATTCAAAAACATAAACTGTTATATAAATGAAATTAAACCTTTACACCCCGAAAAATAATAAGGTGCCTAATTATGCTTATGTTAGCATAAAAATTCCTTTTATTGTTTAGGAAAATCGAACATAGAGATTTGGTATAATTTCTAAAATATAATGAGAGTTTATGCTATTATACAAATTTTATAAAAATCATTATTGAACAAAAATGTGAAAAAGATACATCTTTCTAAATAAGAATCAGATTAGAAGCAGGAGTTCAAAGGCCTAAGCAAATAAAATCATTAAAAGGTTGACCATCTTTAAGTTTTTGTATTCAAAGCACGTGAGTATGATAATTCAACCACTGAAAGTAATCACCCCGAAATTTTCTGACATACTCTCTATTAAAAATGTTACTCCCCACCTCCCGCAGAAAAATTGTGGACTTTGGATAAGGAAGAGAACGCCTTGTATGGCCTTAGCGTATATTAGCTACTAAATATTAACTTTTGGCATAAATTTAGCATTTTTACCGAATCTATCGTGTGATCCATGGAGCATTTTTTGGCAATATCTCTCTGACATTCGATTAAAATATCTGAAAAAAATAATCTGTGTTTTTGATACATTTTTTCCCAATCGCCTGAAACCGAAATTTGACACACAACTACATTTTAGTCACTAAATCACTTACCAAATTGAATATGTTTAAATCTTTGAGCTGTCGCCTTTACTTGTTTCTGAAAGTGCAGACCGAGATGCATTCAACTCCTTGTTGGATTTGGAGACAAAATTTGATCGGTGTCTACCCTGTAGATGTTCAATATGTATACCGAATTTTATTCATCGTGTTAATTAATATATTTCTATTATCCTGTTAATTGTTATATTCGAGCAGCCAAACACACGGATTTGCGCTGAATAAATTTCATTTCAAATTTGTCATTAATCTACAAATTTGATGCAGAAACCGTATTACTAAATTTCATTCCTCTAGCTCAAAGCATTTTTGATTTTTTTTGTCAGAGACAGACGGACAAGTAAAACATCAAAAATATGCTTTTCGAAATCAGGAAGATCTAAAACATAGAGATTTTTCGAAATCCCGAGATGGAATTTTTTGACAATTACAACAGTTTCTCTGTATTTCATATATTTCTCGTAAGGAAGTAAGAATAAAGACAAAAAGGTAAAAAATGAAGTAAACAAAGGTAATTTGAAATGCGATATATCCGCATTATAATTTTGTATCAAATTCTGGAATCACTCGACGAAAGGAATACATCCAAAATCAATAATAAGATATATTCTTTATACTAAGGTATATTCATTAAAATAGAAAAGGTGTTTACTTTTAATAACTGTCCAGAAGATTCTGCCTGTTTTAATAATTTCTTCTTTTAATAAGAATGTTTATTTGATTAATTATTGTGAGAAGATTAGTTACGGGGACTTTGGGATCTTTGAATCAAAAAAGAGTAAAACGGTTAATAGCTTACTCTTCAATTCATCATATTTGGTGAATTTTAATAGGAAATTTTATTAGAGAAAGAATATGAGTGATTTATTTAGTAATATATAGAGCATTAACTATAGGAATTATTTGAAAATTAATGAAGGATAAAATTTTAGAAGCAGGAATACTAGGAAAGATAAGATCAAAGTGGAAGTTTGTTTTAGAAGTATTAAATTTAGGAGTGATACCACATATGTTAGGCTTTTCGTTAAAATGATGTTTTATAATTTAATAATGTTAGATTTTAGATTATTGTTACTAATAGTTTTAGTATCTGTATTAACATTTTATGTTCATTGACGAATTTCATACAGTGTACTGATAGGATGAGTAAGAATAAATGGATGAAATCCAATTCTTATTAACAAAAGTATTATTATTATTATTAGAGTTTGATGGTTTTTTAAACCTGATTAAAAAAAACGGTTTTTAAAAGTAAATTTGTCACATTTGAAAACCGGTTTTTAAATTAAGAAAACCGATTTTCCGGAATGCCTAAATATTCCTTTTCGAAAAAAAAAAAATAAAAAAATTATCGGTTGAGACCGATTTGTCTAGTAGATGAAGGCTGTGCGACGAGATGCAAATTTATTAACAAATGAATGTATATCTCAATTTCTGTTAGATGAACTAAAAAATTTAAACTATGAAATAAGTTTGAAATTATTATATGCTTTAGAAGAATGAATTCAAAATAGAAGACAAATAGAATTAGCAACACTTTTGCTGTATTTACAAAATCCATAAAACATTTCTAGTTCAGTGAAGAAATCTAGTGTACTTTCTTTAGCTTCAAAAACCGAAAATATTAAGTTATCTGGAAAGATATTGTCTAGAATATTTCCAAATCCTTATGTGGAAACTGATTCTGATGAAGAGTAAATTGAAGAAACAACTCATCAAAGTAAGCTTTCTTAAAAGAAGCCATGTAAAATCAATTCATAAGTTTCTTGAAGACCCTAAAGAAAAACTTACAAATCCAAAGACACTGAAAGCTGAATTTTCATTACTTGAGGCAACGAATAAAAGAACAAAAAAACTTAGATTTGTTATTTGATGCCATGAAAACTATAAAACCAAGCTTAGTAGCTAGTGAACGAGTATTTTCAATTTCAGGCAATATTGTGTCCTAAACAAAAACAAGACTTAACCACCGTTCAGTGGATATTTTAAGTTTTTTTAACTCCCATTTTCTTAGAAGGAATTAAAACTAGTGAAAATAATATAAATATAATTTGAAATTTTTGTTTAAATTTCCGTAATTTTGTGTAAGTAATATGTATTTGTAATCCTTAATTTTTTTAATATTTTGACTTTGATATTGATTTCGTTTTCGTTTTCGTTATTTTATATCAACTAAATAAAATATTTTTCCCTATACAGTTTTTTTTTTTTTTTTACAAAAATTTGAAAATTGACTGAAATTGTTTTTTTTCTTTTGTTTTTTGGAAATATTGAATTTGAAAACCGGTTTTTGAAAAAGTCGGCTTTTGTATAAACCCTAATTGTTATATATAATAGGAGTGAATATTGATGTAAGTTTGTAATTAATATTATAAGTTATTAGGATATAAATTCTGTTAGTTTTCAAGGTTCAGTGAACTGATTTCAAGTGTAAAACGTATACCATAAAATCAGGAGAAAACACTTGGTTTAATAGTTTGAGTTGAGTGGAAACGGCAAATATACGAAAATACGAAAAATACATCTCCGTAACACACAAGCAAAGAAAGATTACCCCTATCCCTCCCTCATTGAACATAAAGGTGACACTAGTGATTTTAAACGTACAAGGATATTTATTGCTTATAATTCGTATGAAAACATGTATTACTTTTCTTTTAAATTTTGTTTTTAATACGGCAACACATTTTCTTTATCTTATAAACACCTTCGAATACAATGACAAGTCTGGCTTGGGCATTGAATTACTGAATTTTTTTTTAATTTTAAATCTGTAATTAAATGATTAAAAAATTTGAAATGTAAAAATCATTTAAAAACGCTTCAGTATCTAAAATGTCCTTATATTATACTATAGGAATTAAAATAATAATAAATATCCCAAATAAGATGTGTCATCAAAATAGGAAGTTAAGTAAATTCGTAGATCAAAGGGTTCAATTCTGAATTAAAAGCTTCCTGTTCTAGAAAATCTGATGGAACAATCTAAGAATTTGAGTAATAAATTTATTCCTCCATTTTTTGTTTTTCATAATGTTGTTTGTGCGATAGATATTCAAATTATTGCGCTATTTTTGTTGTTGTCAAGTTTCTATTTCAGTCTGTCTATTAGAATTTGTAGAATTTTCTATGATGAAACGAAAACTCATTTCCCATAATGTCATTTCATATATCATTGAAATATTTCAAAAATGCTTTTTAAAACCTTTCTTCCTAAACAAAGATAATAAAGCTCTTTCACAGAGTTATTTTTGTAAAAAAGAGATTTTCTAATCAATAGTCGCTGTTAATAATAGCAAAGAAGATATGCGCTTGATTTAGAGCTACCAAAATTGTCTTAATAGTTACTTCAAATTGTGGAAGCAGGCACCTAAGATCACTTATTTAATTACAAATTAAGTGATATTTTGGCGTTTTCAGAGATAATTTCCGATAATATAAATACACACAAAAATATTTTTATTCCATTTAAAATATCATCAAATGATCTTTTTTATAGTATTAATTTAGTTGACGCTCAGTTTTAAAATTTACTTTTATGGATAATTTACAGCAATACACTCCATTATTGCAATGAAATTTAAAACTTTTTCTCTTGTTGTTACAAAAAATTTTAGCTTGTGTTTTTCTTCTATTGTTGACATATACCATATGAAGATTTAGTTCATTTATGGCAGACTGAGCCTCTTTTTAAAGTAGGATTTTTGTAAAATTTTCTATTTTTCTTCAATTTTGTGGTAGCAAATAAAATTTAAATTTAATTTCAAAAATGCATGAAATTTTAAAATTACTTCGCCGGATGAATCATTAAAATCAAAATAGACATAGAAATTCTTCTAGAAATTTTTCGCAAATACTAATTCCGACGTACAAGCTGGTCTTCAAAGGCGGTTAGTAATAAAAAAATGTATTGTACAGATGTACTTCATTTTTGCTAACAACGAAATTATGAGCGAAAAACATAATGCTCGTATTAAACTTTTATTTTTCTTTTATCTATCATTTGAATTTGCAAGTGATGATCTTATAATAAATAATAAAATGTTATTGTTAATGCTAAGAGTTTTAGTTAATTGTTAATTGCTTTATGAAAACGATACTTAAATACATAAAGTTAATAAATAAAGCATTATTTCGAAATATTAATAGTTTATAATTTCTTACCAAAATAATGGCAAATTTTATAGAGAAGATAGGAGATTTTATAAATATAATTGGATTTCTTCATATTTATTTCATATAATTTAACCCTTTTGTTCCGGAATTTTAATGATCGAAAAGCAATATTTCGTAGAGAAAGCTATATTTTGAACATATCAGGTAATTTATTCTTTATAATAAGTTTAAAAATTTTTATTCTTCAGTAAAACATTACAAACTGGGATATATAAGTCGTAAATATATTTAGACTCACATAACTAAACAATTTAAATCGATTAAATAAAACTGTTAATTAGAAAGCTTATGAAACACAAACCAAATAACTTCCCGTCTCATTTTGCAAATACATTGAAACCACTCTTTGAAAATCGATCAACAATTCATGCTGTCATCTATATTTTATTTAACATTTTCGGATATCATGATACAAAATATCACTCCCTAAATTATAAAGATCTCTTTATAATGGTAGCAAAGTGCAAGCAATTTTGGAACATTTTTAATTAGTATCTATGTTAAATGTGTCTGAGTATCTCTGTCCTACATTCTCGAAAGCATTTAATGCTCCCAATTTCTTTTATTTCGGGTTTTCAAGAAAAAGATATGATTTAAAGATTTTAAACATTTACCTTAATGTAAATAAAAATCCTTGAGAAAATAGGGATTTGATTTTCTCCAAATGTTTCTCAGCCATGGCCTATATTCTCAAAGCACTCAAAGTGCAAAAGATGATTAAACGTTCAGTTAATTGAAGTGCAATGTAAAAGATTTATTTCGTGAAAGATGAATACTTTCAGATCATCAAAGAATTCCTGATTATATCAAAATTTTGAAGAATATGCAATTTCAAGTATCTAGAAAACCTATTTAACGATGTCGAAAAAAAAATATTTAAATCTATAAGTCAAATTCAAAGAAAAACAAAACCAAAAATTCAAAAGTAAAGAAAATGAAAGGAAATATGTGTTAGTTATAAAAAGTTCGACTGAAAAAGACAATTTTTGTAAAATAAAATATATTACAGAAACCATGACCGTAATCATCACAGATATATAAGTTGGCGTTAAAATAAATTTTACGAATTCATCTAATATAATTTTATTTCTGGCATATGCAATTCCATTTCAAGAAACGAGAGCTTTATCGTGATGATTTATTTCCAATAATGATTAACTAAATCTCTTTCTGAGAGTCAGGCTTAAATAATTTTCAATACTTCTTATATTACAGTATGTGATGTTATATTTCTAATTTACAGGAAAAATACCATCACTTAATTTTGATAAGAGAAATGATCAATTTAAACAATATATATATATAGCATTGATATTTTGATATAGTCTTCTGTTTAAATTGCAACTCGATTGCTTTTATTTTAACTCTTTCTGTATTTATCGTGGTAGGTTATCATTTATGATGGAAATGTAAACATAAATAAACAAACTGAAATAGTTCAGTGAGTATTTACCTGAAGAGTTTTTTCTTGATGATCCGTGAGCAGTTTCTTGAAGTTCTTCAGAGGAGCTGGTCGGAAGTTGGGGCGGCTGAGGCTCCAAAGAGCTCTGGACCACCGTTTCGGCGTTCGAATTGTCCACAAATACCCCCTTAGTGTCCACTGTTGTGGTGGACACCGGGGTGAACTCCATGTCTCTCAATAAAAAATCGGTATCTTCGATGTCGGACATGGATTCGATTCTCGCGGATCTGTCATTTACGGCTTCCAGCATGTTGAAAAGGGGTGGCAAAAAAAAGTGTTCTTCTGTTCGTTCCAGTTTATGGTGACGTCAAACTCTGACAGCGAATGATGATCAGTTGGAATAGTTCGCATTTCCTGGCCAGGTTCCTGATCACTTAGGAGCCGGGCTCAGCGGAGGGAGGTAGCATCTTATCCAGTCGTCTGCTACACCCTTTGCGATAAATGTATCGAATTTTTCTTCTGTGGGATGGTTGATTATAAAAATAAGCATATCATTCCAACCCCTCTAAAAGAAGGCGGAAATAAAGCAGCAGGATTTGAAGTTGGGGGGGGGGATGAAATCTCGTTTCACTACGCTAACTTTCTCTTTGGAGTATTTTGGTGTTTCCATCCATTTTTTTAAAAAATCCAAGCTGTTTAACCTGCCATCAAAAAATATTTTTTTATTCCTGAATGTCAACACAGACAAAATACCTTTCCTTAACTCCTTGCTTTTGATCTAATAAAAGCATCAGGGAAAGGAAAAAAACGTCAGAAATATCAAAATTAATCGTACTTTTTTGCCCCTCTCCAACTCGGAAGTTTGTTTCTTTCACTTTTTTTTTACTAAATTTCCTTTTAAATTAACACTCCCTATGCTTTGAGATGGGTATATAAAAATGTACATACACGTGTCTACCAGTTAAGCTAGACCCTCGCGACTAAGTGGCATGCAGAAATAACGGCTTGAGGAAAAGGAGAATTAGAAAAATAAAAAAGTAAAAAGAATATATTCCTACTTTTTGCGGATTTCTTCGAGATAATATTCCGTTCCCGCAGAAAGACCGGGCAAATGCGTCTGCCAATCACGGCCTGCGTCAAATGACGTCACGGACGCGTCACGCTCTGATGTTGAGAAGATGCGAAGAGTGAAAAAACCGGGAGTGCGAAAGATGCCAACCTGGCCTCCAAAACTTTTTAAAAAATCGTATTTAAAGTTGCGGTAAAAGATGGGTGAAGCGGAGGAAACTTTTCTGGAAGGAAAAAACAAAATCTAAGTACGAATAAATTATTTTTGGTGTTCTACATTTGTTACAAAGCAGTTAAGTCTTCCAGTTTTAATACTTTTTGCCATTTCTCATTTTTGATTGTTTTGTTTCTCTCTCTTTCTCTCTTATTTGTTTTTTTTTTTTTTTTGCTTAAAATAAATAAAGGCACTTGTGCCAGCTCCTTTAGTTAACTACTTTTAGAACAATAAATATGAAAACAGTTGCAGTATCTCCCAACTAAATATTATTACAATATTGTAATATGAATTTTTGTAAGATAATTGAATGCAATATTTAGCATTTTTAATTAACTCATTGCATTCATTAACCATAAAATAAAAATTATTTTATTAAATATTATAAAAATTCTATTAAAAAATTCATTCACATTTTGTTCCCATATTTTAATTTATTTAAAGCCATGATAAATGGTTTTTCTTCGTCTACTTTGTAAAACAAGCATAATCAGTAATTAAATATGAAATTAAAAATTTTTAATTTCTCTTTAAAAGTAAGATTACAAATAATATAAAAATATTTAATACGTTGACTTATTATAGCACGTTAACGTCTAACTCAATTTAAAACACAGATTTCAATCAATGCCTATTAATTGAAATGAAAGAACCAAAATTTCAATAAATGTGAAATAAAATTAAACTCCCAAGAAAAACAATTTTTTATCGATTTTCAGTTAAAACAATATTGAAAAAAATCAATAAAAACTACGGTAACTGCGATAAATAAACTTTTTATTTATCATAATAATGAAACAAAATCGATAATGAAAAGCAACCAAATTTATGATAATTGTGAAACAAAATTAAATTCCGGAAAAGAAAAAAAAACTTTTTTTTTTCCGTTTTCCCATTTTTTACAAAAAATATTGCACAAGTTAATAAAAAAATCATTTAATTTTTTTTGTGCATAAATATTATAAAAATTTTGAAAATATAATAAAATATGAAAAAAAAAAGAATAATTCCGAATTCTTTCCACACAATAGCAAAAATTTCAAAATGGCAAACACTTTGATTGCAATATTTCGCTGATGTGTGAGTAATATGTCGTTTGAAAGTTGCTTAGAAATCTACGATTGAAACAAATTTTAATTCTAGAAATTTGGAAAAACATATTGAATACTTAGATTGATTAGAACAATGATATGAGTTATTAGTCACAGAAATGAAATGGAATTGTCTTATAAATAGAAAACTATACTTAATGGGATAATTAGATTCTGCAGAGAAAATACTAATAGGCATGATATGCAAACCATAAGATATAATAATATCTAGATAATAGTTTTGAGATTTTGTATCCTGTATTTTATATATTTTTAAAAAAACATAATTCTTCCATTTTTGCAACATTAACTAAAGATCACAACTATGCCGCATTACTAATCAAAGAATTAAATGAACTCCGCCGCAATAAAAATATTCGTATAAACAAGCATTTAATTTATCAATTGCGACCAATGAAAACCTTCTAGGAATATTTTATTTTTAATTTGGCAGCACTGCCCTAAAATTCTACCACTGCCTTCATTTTTATCGCTATGAATATACATATTGTTTAAAATTATTTGAAAAAAAAAAACTATTTTTCCGGGAATTAGTAAACACAATACATAATTATGCAAAACAAAATAGAATACAATGAATTGAAATAGCTTTGCAATTTTTTGTTTGAATCCTGAAAATTGTATTAGTGTATTCCAATATGAGATCTCTTAGTTGTACTAATATGCCAAAATTCGATTTCACGTTATATATTTGCAAGCATTGAATACAATTAAGATTGTTTCTTCGCACAGACCTCTTAGAGCTACATTTTGAAAACAACATATTAACGCATCGTAGCTTTAAATTCAATTTATGATTGAAATGCTTTAATTAAACTCATTTTCTCAATCTGTCTAATTTTTTTAAAAAATGTTGTTCAGACAATGTAAATTTAAACGCATATACAATCCAAACTTGCGAGCTGTTTGAAACGTCGATTAACAAATTGAGCAAGATTCGACATTAAAGCGTTGCATTGCAAGTATTATTATTTACATTACAAGCGTTTTATATATAAATTTTCATAACTTATGGTTTTCTATTTTGGGATCATATGAAATCGATGGGGAGAATTTTACTTCTTAGCAGACCGATCAGCAAAAATATTTTCAAACTCATCTGAAAAACAATTAATTAAAAATAAATAATTGAAGATAGTTTGGTCGGTTCTCTTTTAAATTCAGAAATGTCAAATTTTAAATTTTTTTTTTCAGAAAAAGTAGCTATTTTTTAAAAATTTCTTAACATTTAGTAAATTGTCACAGGTTCAAAACACTTTTTTAGAATGATAATTGTTTGTCATTTTTGTCGACACCAGGATTTTTTCCTATATTGTTAAAAATCTTACTACGAGGAAAAACAACCATAAAAATACATTAAGTCAGATTGGTTTGCATTGGTTGATGCACTTATTATGAACAACTACATTTGAAATTTCATTGCTATAAGCGCGATAGATTTGCGTGGACACTTCCTTTTATAAATACAGATACATATAATCTGAAATTCACTGTATAATTTCTATACAATTGAACTTACAAATGAGTTGAATAGAAAACTTAACTTAATTTATATAATACTTAATTTATATTTGTATGAAAAATATTAGTTGTAGGCAAATTTCGATAAATTGAAGTACGGTTATCAAAATTTTTCTGTAAAAAATATTTCTGTGTACTTAAGTTTTGAAATTTAAAGAAAAAAAAATTGTTATCATTTTAACAATGTGCAAATAGTTATTAAGTTTCCGAAATTGTTTAGACTGCAATAAAAAAAGCATATTTTCATGTAAAAAAATCAAAAATGTTTTGATTAATTATTGAATTTAGTTGTCTTTAAATATCTTTCTTAAATATAATCTTTCTTCTAGAACTATCTTTAAATATAATGTGTTTTCTTTCAAATATAATTTTTTTACCGAAGCCATTTAAAAAAATGTTCGATTTTCCGCAGAAAGTTAAAAATAGTTTTAGGAATGTTATAATAAAACATTTTAAGACAATTTTGAATGCTTTTTTTTATTTTCTATCTAGGTTTCTTTTTTTTTCTTCAGTGATTTGTCTTCATTTTCATCCTCAATCTTTGGGTACATCTTGATCAAAGTATACATCTAGTGCATTCTAATTGATGGGATACTAAACTTCAACGAATGTCTTATTCGCGTATAAAAATTGCCTCGAAATCAATGCCTGCACTTATTTCTCTTCGAAATTTGACCAAAACTCATAAGTGAAATGAGTTGTTTCAATGGTATTTTTATTGTACTTCCTATATCTATTAGCTCTTCACTACTTTTCCTTTTTTCTTTTCTCGTATATGAATTTTAATCTTCAAAAAATTCGAACTCGACCACCCTGAAATCGGAAAAACACATTTTGGAATTATATTTGTCTATGAACACGATAACTCAAAAACCTTTCATCTAAACAGATGAAACTCTGTAGATAGACTTTACACCAATTTAGCATGATTTCTATGAAATTTTGAACAAATCTCATTTAGAGGAGTCTGTTAGTCCGGTTGTACCAGTAAAAATGAACTCGATAACTACAAAAACTAAAGAGCTAGAAACATGAAATTTGGTATCAGGTTTGGCATTTAAAACGTAGGTCTGCATCAAATTTGGAACCAAATTCGCCTGGGATTGACCGTCTATCGGTCTGAGCTTTTTCATGCATGTATACGCGATAACATAACGACTTCAGTTAATGAAATTTAATTGACGTTTTTAACATTTAAAGTAACGATTATTTTCATCAAATTTCAAGTTAAATCTGTCGAAGGCTGTCCGTCTATCTTTCTATATTTTCATATACATGTAAACGCAATAGTTAACAAATGTAGTGACTTAAAAATAAATGAATTTTTATTTTGATCTAGTAATTACGATCGATATTCTACGTCAAGTTATAGGTTCAATCAGTCGGTATAGAGCCATATACAAAAGGCCAAAATACATATTCAGTTTCCTGGTACTTGTGCATTAAGCACCTACGAGCTATTAATTGACAAACAATCGCACTCTAGATTCAATAAAAATGCTATATTCATGCGAAAGATCGAAATTTCGTAACTACTGTTCGCTATTGCGAGACAATTAATACACAAGTTGCTGTTTTCTTTATTACACTCTGAAGCACACAGATTTCATGCGTGGAACTCTGAAAATAAAAATCCGAGTACCCCTGGCATTCATGGATTTGCCAAGGTAGTTTTTTTCAGAAAGGAGAGAGGATAATTCCTATATTAAGGAGTACACGAGAGAGTTTAAAGGAGAGCACTCCCATTTGGTTTCATAAACAACTTTCAGACTTACGGGATTATTTTTGTCTGAAGACTAATCCTAGTGCCATTCATGTTGTGATCGTATTTAATTAAATAAAATTAAGATATAACAGAATTTTAAAAATAACAAAAGATTTTTTTTTGTGTCGTTAGGAATATAATTTCTCAAAAATAATATAATTTTTCATAAATACTAATGTCATCAAAATATAAAAAAAGGATTTGAGAGTTTTCTACGCAGATGAAATTTTTTGTTTTGCCTTACTTTCCTTTTGTCATTTTTTTTTTTTGTGTGTGTGTGTGTGAGTTCATATTTTTGCTATATATCTTCATGCCAACCTTTTGAGTGAAGGCTTTCCTAATTGCAATCTCAGCATCATAGTTGTCAACATTAGGATGGTCGTTGTTATCAGTTAAAACTCGTGGATTTTTTTTTGTCATCAATAGAAAAAGAAGAAATTATCTTCATATTTAAAAGAAAAAATTTAGATTTGTTGTTATTTTTTACAGCTTTGCCATGGCAACCATTATTCCAGTAATTAACAAATGATCAGGTGATAAATTTTGCCCTTCATTTTCATTTTTTTATTTTCGATGAATTCAATAAGATCGGTTTTGAAAGCAGAACCATTAACAAGGTTAACAGATTTGGCACAAATGCTTGCTGTTTTGGAAAGTGTGGATGTAGATATTGGATTAATACTTTCCAGGATAAAATAGATATTGGATTGTGAGCGTTGTTATACAAAAGACTTTGTTTCTTTAAGTTTCTTTATTTTCTGCTGTTCCTTCTGAATCAAAAATTATCAGTGGTGCATGAAATACGTACCTGTAACAACATTAGAGTCAAAAACAGAATTCTAGTCGCATAAAATCTAATATAAACCAGATCTAGCAGGAAGAGTCCCCATTGGCTACTCTTATGTAAGCTATTCCTATTAATTTTGTTATTTGATAGATAACTACAGTTTGGGAAAGACACAAAGCTTTAAATCCCTTGAGTTTAATTTTGAAAGCCTTCGAAAAGTTTTATCTGGTAGCTGCACATGATTAGAAGAAAGAGATGCCACACATACCAGAGGCAGAATTTTCACTGTCAAGGTCAATCAAACTCAGTGTTATGAGTGTGGTATAATCATCAAGAATAAAGATTGCAGAATCCTTTCCAGGAGGTTTTATTAATGAAATGAAATGTGTCATCCCCTTGGCGAAGAATTGCAATTAAATGTATCCAGAGAAATATCCTACTGAAATACTTTCAGAAGGGAACTCAGTTCATGAGTTGGTTTTTGAACAGTTTTTCTGAGGAATACATTTAGTGTATTCAAAATTATTAGAATCAATCACCTGATATGAAAGTCACGATTATAACAGAAACTGTCTATAGTATATTGCCTAGGGCGACAATAAAAACATTCCGATTGGGGATTCAGCCATGACTGCTTCCAAATATGGAACCGAATCACAAATCAAAAAACTAAAATGTAATCTATAACAGTCTATTTGCCACTGCTTTAAACGGTATAGAATTATTAATATACCGTATATTATGTATCATACATATTATCATATACGAAAATTAGCGAATATTCCCCAGATAGAATAAAAAACGACACAGGTGTGTGTGTGTCTTTGATTTCTACAAGCACTGCCGAAGGAGAAAGTTTAGCAGTTTTCCCACAGTAGTAACCAGATACTAACAATAACCGATAAATAAACGCGGTTTAAGATATTTGAGCTCTAAGTGACTCCGGTGAGCAGGAGGAGTCAGGGAAGTATTCGAAATTCTTCAAAACTCAAAATAGGCAAAAGTATTGATAAAGGAAAAATTTCAAATTTTAGTACTGAACGGAAAAATTTCACATTTACAAAAACATTCGGACGCTCATTTGACTTCAAACACGATTTTTTATGCATTAAAACCCGTTTTATTCGTTGGGTAGGCTACTCATGTAGCCAACGCGATTGGTCTCCTAAAAACTGTATTTTTGCGTACTCTGTAATAAAGGCGAGTTAGTATTTTAGACACGTTTCTCCCAATCGGTTGGAGGGGCCGCGGTGGCCTGATGGTAAGGTCTCGGCTCGTGAGTCGTAGGGTTTCAGGTTCGAGACACGATTCCATCGAAGAACCGGGTCTGTTGCACGTTAAATCCGTCAGGGCCAATCGTCCTCCCACTGATGTGGTGTGGTGTGGTGTGGAGAGGGAGGTGCCAGCTCAGGTGTCGTCCTCGTCATCTGACAGCGATTAAAATGACGAGGTCCGTCCCCAAATAGCCTTAATGTTACTTTAAAACGGGACGTAAATATAACTAAACTAAACCCAATCGATTGAAACCAAAATTTAACACAAAGTTGCAGTCATAAAATCACATAGCAAATTTGATATATTTAAGGCATTGGATTTTTGAGTTATCGTGTTTACTTGTTTCAGAAAGAACAGAACGATAGACCTTCAACCTTTTGTTGGATTTGGTTCAAAATCTTACTGCTGTTTGTACTACAAACGTTAAATCTGAACTGAATTTTATCAATCTAGTTCTCACCATTTCATAGTTATCGTGTTAACTTCTATTCGAAAAGTTAAGCAGACGGGCTTTGATAGAAAGTTACAAATTTAGTCTAAAGAGTGAATACCAAATTTCATCCTTCTTGCTCAAAGCGTTTTTGAGTTATCTTTGTCACAGACATACAGATATTTTAGAAAATGTTTTTCGAGCTTAGAGTGGTATAAAACACGGAGATTTGTCAAAATCTCGAGTTCGAATTTTTCAGTAACTTTCTCTATACTTCGAATACGAGGAAGTAAAAAACACTGGCTTGTGTATAGTTCAATGACGTAAATGGGGTTTACTCATGGGCCTCTCAGAAAACAAATAGGTACATAACAAAAGCAATTACACTTGGTCTCTAATTGCGCGTTGTTTCATTGTATGCAATAGTGTGCTTTTACAATTTAGCATATTGAAAGAAAACCCAAAAGGTTTCAAAATTAAAATGGCGTCGTTCATTTGATGTGCATCACATGAGCATGGATTGAATCCATAAAAAGATAAAAAAAGTTCCTATTTCTTTTTTGTTGTTGTTAATTAATGCTTTCATGAAGAAAATCAGTTATGAAAGTTGTGTCCTACAACGCAATTAAATTTTATCTAAATAATCATAAAATTTTTTTTTTTTGGAAATATAATTTCCAAGTGAAGTTATTTTACGCATCAATGCTCAACGTAAGCTGCTTTTTTGAACCAACGACTTTAAAATATTTCGGAATGATTTCAGGAAATTTTATTGCAAAAGTTCATTAAAAACACTATATGCTTTAAAGAATAAGCATAATTGGGACATTCTGTCGAATTCTTTGCATTACGAAATGACCAGAAAAAAATTCAATGTTATCTCCATGGATTTGTTGTAAATTGAGAAAATGTTTATGTTATAATGATATTATTATATTTATTCTTGTAAATGGTTATTAATATATTTTTAAAGATTTACATTTTAATCAATTGAGAGTACAATATAAAATAATTACCTTAAAAATTGCTTCAAAAAATTTAATTATATCAGGAATATTTTTAGTGTCATTTTTGGAGTTTTTCTTGATGATCATCAAATTTCTAGTTGATCTCTGAAAAGTATCCTTCTATGAAATATTCCATTGTAAAATTCTTCTCAAAAATAGATTTTTTTAAAAATTTTATACAAAATTTATTAATGCAAGTTATTTATATTGTAATTTTACAAAAGAATAAAATTTGGAGCCTGACTAGCAAAATTTTATCCTTGTGTTAATTTCATATTTACTAACTCAATGCAATTCTAAAATATTTACAGTTGTTTCAATAAATACTTCTATTTATACGAACATCTAAGAGAGTCCATTAAAAAACAAAATTTATTCTTACTTTTTTTTCCGTATTGTTTCTTTTGTAACTTTTTCAAATTAAAAAAAAAAATTGTTTGCATTTGCAATTCTTGCTGTGAAAAATATATTCTTTGATTTCTAAGTTTTGTTAATTTTAATCACATGAAAAATTAAAATGTAAGGAACCGTTTTAGTCGTTGCAACATCTTGATTGTTCCGAATCATAAACTCGTTCAATAATTTGGCTCTAGTGTGTCCAAGAAAATATTGAAATAAAGCAGTTTGAAGGGAGAAAACCAATTTAGTTAATAGTTCGTTAATTTCAAAGTATTCATTTTCACATTGTTATTTTAAATGAAAGACATACGCAAGAATTTTAAGAAAAATTTAAAACTCTCTGTCTCCCTGAGAATTGTAAATAAAACTAAAGTAATAATTCGTCGTTTCTTGAAAATTGGTCGCCTTGACCAGGAGGTTTGCCGGAAATATTAGTTTCATTTGATTTCAAATAAATCTATTTTATATCTCAGTGTTCATGATTTTGGCAAATTGTGTCACATTAAAATTGCCTTACCTTAATTGTCTTACGTATTCTGTATATTGTGAGCATGAACTTTTGTAATGGGAACAGTCCTTTACGCAGGCTAAATACACGGCTCATCTGTCTTCTAAATGTCGCAGTATTGTGATCACTTTTTTTACACGTCTTATTAACTACACAAATGTTAAATAAAAAATATTTTTGATATTGTATTAGCGGACCAGGGCATGAGGGAATTGGGACGTATTCGGCAAAGAAAATTGCTGAAATTGAATTATTTTTGTAAATAAAGGAGATTTTTCAAAAATAAAATTTAATATCTGGTAGAAAATTTAGGACATATAGAGCAAATGGTTTATTTTAATTATAAAAAAATAGAAAAATATTTGTTTTTTAATTGCAAATCGAATCTATATAGTGATGTGATAGTTTTCACATTCATAACCAAAATTCGGCACACTCAGAAAAAAAGCTTAGTAAAATCACTCCAGAATTAGCATAATATATGAGAATAGGTTTAATGATTACGGTGAACTTATTTTCATTTGAATATGTTAATAACAGAAATTTCAAAAAATAATCAATGTCGCTTAACTTGAAAATCTAAAAATACATATGATATTTTGCTGGATAAACAATTTCTAAAGATTAAAACTTTCGTAGAAAAAATAAAAAAATATATGTTTAACATATACATTGTTTTGTAAATATCGATGTAAGAAATTTCATATGTTTGTAATGAATACAATGCGTTCTATGCGTACCGTATTTTGAAGAAAATCTTTTTTGAGAAAAAGGCAAAAAACTCTTTCTATCATAGAAGCTCCTGTTGGATTCATTGTTAAATGATTATTTATAAACCTTCGACTTTTCCAACATAAACAAATTATTCATTTCTGTAAATAATGAAATATCTTTTTTATTAGACTAAAATTACTAAATAAATTTTTTGAAAGTACAAATTTTTCTTCTTCCATCTTTATTTTTCCAAAAAACAAACAAAATATCTACCACTGTCTCTTCAACGCTCTGATCGTACAAATATGAACAAGCATTCTGAGTATGGTGAAACAAGATCCTGATACTAAATGAACAACACCTTTCAAAACTTTCTCAAACGTATTCATTTGCTGGCTGAATTCGACTTTTTTTTTTCTCGTTATTTTGAGAATATTGTACTGCACAGCTGAAATCCATGTTTAAATGAATAAAGGTAAACAACCGAACTGTCGATAACAGCAGCAAAGAATAAATTCACACACGCCTTTTAAAAACTGGAATTCATTCAAATGATCAAAACAATCTCCAGATAAAATGAAAAGATTTATTAAAAACACTAGCAGCATCCACACGACGTTTAACTTAACATGAAGAACGCTAAAGTAATCAAAACAAGAAAGAAAACCCCAAAGCTACCAAACGAAATAAAAAAATGATTTCATGTGTTTTTCAGCGATACCAAAAAGGGAATATTGATTTCAAAAATTTTAAATTCGCCTGAAAACTCAATGACCTCTAGAATGTGATATTAAGCGGTGAAGGTCAGTTGCCTTTCACTACTCTTCATTTAATAAGGAGTTCGAAAAACACTACTTCGTTTTCATTTTCCATGTGGGAAAAGTCGATTGAGTTCCCAATAGCCATTATATCGATTTCAAAATTTATTGCGACATATCAATGCTCATGGCTCCCAAAACGTTGATAATGTTCTATTCTACTGTCTTTAATATGAGAGATACGTGTGCTCTAAAATATATCTCGCCATTTGCAGAACCAATGTGTTTTGATGTTATAATTTGTTTACAATTAAGCAAGTGCTTTTGAACTAATCTTTTATTGCAACTAAACAACATATTAATTCATTATGGTTTTGAATTCAGTTTATGATTGAAAGTGCATTAATTAAACACATTTTTCTCAAATTAATTTTAAAAAAATCAATTATTCCAGATTTTACGCGAATTTAAACTTGTTTAAAATCCAAAATTTAGAGTTGTTGCCAACGGCGATTGATGAATCCAGTTAGGTTTAGAGCCCCAGCAAGCGAATTTTTACACATGAATTTCTGTAATCTATAGTTTTCTAATATGGCAACATGCCAAATCTTTGAATTAACAAAACTTCGCTGAGTGAAAGTTTTGGTTTTCACGAGCTGGATCAGGGAAAAAAATTAGAGAAAAATCCATTGATTCTTCTTACTATAATTTAGAGAGGAATGTTCAAATAAACAGCTAAAAATATTGACAAATATTAGGAAATAGAATGTTATATGAAGAAATCTTAATTTCAATTTTTCTAATTTTTCTGAAAAAACAACTAATTACATTTTTTTAAAAATTCAATAAATTATGTCAAAAGTCCAAAACAATTTTTAGTAGTATAATTGCTTGGGTTTTTTTTAATCAATAGCAAAACATTTTCTACAGTCATTAAAAATCATATTACATAGAAATACATACAAAAAATCATTCATAATAACGCAAGATGTCAGATGAAAAATTTCTAAGTTAACTTTCACAATTCAGGCTCTGAAGGTAGTTATAACTAGATATTGTGACAACTACCTATTTGACAAATTTCATGACTATTAACTTCGATAGATTTGTTTATACATAGAGTATAAATGTTAAAAGCAGCTTTTGGATTACAAAACAGATTCCCTTACTTCCTCCCCCCCCAAAAAAAAATTAACTGAAATATGGTTTTACCAGATTATATTTTTTAAATAATCGTTTTTATTCTAATAGGAAAAAATACTGTGAGTGATGCTAAACCTTATAACCAAAGAACGCTTTTTCCTTCTTCTTTTTTCTATCTTTCTCCCCCCCCCCTCTTTAGTTTTTGTGTTGCAGTAGAACGTGTTTTCATTTAACATCGATTATGTTATTTGTTTAGATCCGTTATATGCCTACATTTTCTCTTTGCACTTGAATTTTTCACAACTCTTTCGACAGGAAAGAAATATGGCTGTCTTGAATTTTAATTGCTGAAATGCAAAAGAGAAGGGCAA
>JAPMOR010093279.1:0-22520 GCA_026543865.1 Argiope aurantia
TAAAAATAATTTTTTATAAATAATAACAAAATACAATACCAGTTCATGACCAGTTCATTTCAAACTCAATGACCAGTTCATTTCAAACAAATTTTGATAAAAAAAAAATATGATCGTTTCTTTTTCTTGCAAGCTTCTAAACAGCATTTAATATTAATATGTAAACTTTGAACATATTTTAAAATACATTTGCTCAGCTGAATAGTAAGAAAATGAAATAATTTGTTTTGTTTCTTCAATTTTTAAATAAGAAAAAAAATCCCACATTTTTGATAGGAATTAATTTCCCATTCAGCTACTTATAGGATTCCTTTTATTAAAACTTGAATTCATCTCAATGACCAAATGGTAGATACTTGAATTCATTATTTTTCTGAGCAATTTGGATGAGAAATGTGAAATATGAAATATAAATATTTTTTGCAACGAAGCATGCGGATAGTGTGCTTAGTTGAAAGCATCAAAGCTTCTAGCCTAATAGAGAATGGTACGATTCCTGCTGCTGATGATAAAATTGCTCGTGCGTGCTGTGATTGTATGACATATGACATCTGAAGTACGGGAAGTTTTTTTTTCTTCAGAAGAGATTTCTCAAAAATTGATCTTCTTTCCTCTTTAAATATATTATAAATACATAATTCATTAGTGTTCAGTTCCGATTCCGCCTTAAAATGGGAAAAAAATGAATGAAGACTCTGAATAACAAACGTGATACAGAAACACCAATCTCAAACAGAATAACTAATTTTTTTTGCAATTCTAAATTTTTAAATCTTAATTTGTGAACTTCTTGAAATTCATCTTACTTTTTCTGAAATTCCTGCTGAATTGGGTTATTTTAAGAAATATTATCCAGAATTATGATTTTTAATTAAATGTTTATGAAAATATCAATTTAACTGTCTATTTCTCGACAAATTAAAAAAAAATCGTTTGATCGATTTTTTTTCTTATAAGCAATTAAACAGCAGTAAAATTTAGAATGGAAACTATGTTTGTGCACATTTGTAAATACATATGCTTAGCTGAATGGACAGTAAGAAAACGAAACTACCTGTTTTTTTCCAGTGTTTTAACACGAAAAAAACATTTTTGGTACGAATTAATTTATCTTGTTAGTAATTCTAGGAATCATCCGCATGAAACTTATAGTCATCTCAAGGTTTAATTTAGTTATATTGACGTCCTATTTTAAAGCAACACTATTGTTATTGTAGGACGGACTTCGTAATTATAAGCCGCTGGCAGATAAGGATAAAGCCTGAGGTGGTACCCCCTTCTGAATATTTCCACCCCACAGAAGTCAGAACACACTTAATCCCATTATATTTAACTTACTCCATATCCGTTTACCTGATGCTTCCCCGGCGGAATCTGATTTCGAACCTGAAACTCACCGATTCAGAAGCCGAGACCTTACCACCAGGCACAGCGGACATATCGGGATGCTGAAAAAAGCCAATTATTTTAATTTTGATTTACATGACAATGCGAATGAGGAGTATTAAATGTTTTGAACAGAATCAAGCCAATTATAAGCTTAGTTGGCCTTATCTTTGGTTCTAGACTGGTAAAAAAAGCTTCGAACCCTGCTGAAGACGAAAAAACTTTCCACGAGTGCTGTGATTGTATGAAAGATCTATTTCAAAACAGGGAATGCTTTAAATTTTTGTTAAAAAATTTTCATCCATGTTTTCTTTTTTGTAATAACTGCAGATTGGAAGTTCAGCATACCCTCTTCGGAGGCACAACACTATCTTTCATTGCTTTAAATAAAGAATTGAGTTGATGATATTGTAATCTTTAAAACATTGATCCAAATCTTTATATCTTGTTAGTATTGAATGCTATTTAAGGAGAAGTTTGATTTCTTACGAAGAGTGCATCCAAGATTTCCATGAATGATGAAGAAAAATGTAATTTTAAGTGGTGAGAATCTAACAAAAAATTGTATATAAATATGGAGAATGGAAATATAATTTCACGTCTCATCATCGTCTGGTTCTCGGATTGGTGGTTAAGGTGTTTTTCTTGGAGGCAAGGAATCGTGCTAATGATGAGAAACTCTTCATGAAATCTCTGATTGCCTGAATCTGGTTTAGCTGAAGTTCGATGTTTCTTTGTTGATCATGTTCAACTTTTGAACCTGGCTGATGTAATCATCATCTTAAATTTTTTTCTTTAATTTTAAGTTGCTTTGTTCATGTTGCTTTGATGTGAAACAATTTAAAATTTGCATTAAAAATTATGGTAAGAAAGAAAGAACTTGACCTGAAATAAAGGCTGTTGAATAAGTATTTGTTTTTAATTGACCGGAGATAGCGAAACGTTGATAGAGATTCCAATAAAGGAAAGAAAAATTGTATCGCGTAGTTCCATATTAATGCTCAGATGAGAATAAAACCCTCTGATGATGAGAAAATATTCCACAAACTTCATGATTTCTTCCAAACAGACAACAGCAGTCTGGAAATCGATACTTATACAATTTAGTTTAAGCTACAAATAACAGAAATATATAAAATACTCACTTTCTAAAACCTAAAAGAAAAATTTAAAAATTCTTAATAGTAATATTTGCCAAAAATCTATTAAAATTAAGGAATATTCACTCATTCATACTAGAATAACATTCGTTTTCACTTGAATTTCAGTTCTAGGAATAGCTTCATTGATATTCCCGTTGAACTAAAAACATGTATTTAAATTTCTGTGTATTTTACGATGGACATGAAAGGATTACAAGCATTTGAATCTGGTGCCTTATTTGCAAATAAAGTCAACAATAGACTTATATAAACTCATTAAGTCCTTACAAGTAATTCAAAAAATATCAAATGATTTTTTAACTATATTAATCAAAGATTGATTTTTGCACTTAATATCTCGTAAATATCTTGCATAAATATCTCAATATGTAAAACTACAAGCGCCAATCTAATATTTCTGATGATATGAAGGAAATAACTATTATTCTGTAATGTGCATGTACAAGAGAAATAAAAATTTGCTTTCAAAGCAAATATTCTAGATAAAATAATGTTTTAGCTGAAATGGTCCACGGATTGAATATCCTTGTAAGTACAACATTAGTAGGAGCGTTAACAAGATTTGTTTCGCTGACAGAAAAACTGAGTGATCACCAAAACCTCTTACACATCTTCCTCGGCAGAAACTGGAATAATAATTTTTATTTCATCGAATATGTTCTGTCTTGGTAGTGAAGTGGTCTTGATTTCTACTTTAAAATTGACGGCCATAGGTTCGTTTCACGCTGATGAAGAGAATATATATCTGAATTTCGTGTTTACATGTATGGTCTTCTCTGAAGTGTCGAAATTTGTTATCTAGACAAAAGGGTATCTAGGTAAATCACCTTTCAACTGATAAAACATATTTTTTTTATTATTTTTATATGCGTAATCCTTCACGCATTCAACAATAAGAATTATGATTTTAATCAGTCAGAATGTGCAATTGTTACAATGCCCTCTCATCTACTGAACAAAAATACTTCTATTCTTTTCGCATAATTTCTTCTTTATAGAGGATGAAGCGTCCTCCGAAATTTGATGGGAAATGAGTTAGCTTCATGAAAACTGTTGTGAGTTTTATGATCACTTTATTTTCTCTGTGACATTGAGTGTTGCAATTCATGTAATGTATTTATTTTTCGTACCCTTTTATTTTTTTGAAAATTGTTCTTGACTTTCATTAGATAATTAACAGTAACAAAGAGACTTATTAAATCGATTGATACGGAAGTAAACAGGTATTTAAATATCACATTCGTGTTATTATATATTCTAAATATCCAAAATGGCTTATTCCACACGAAGAGCATTCATATTTAATGGGGGGAAGGGGCATTATTTAGTCAGTACAGAAACGACAACTTCATTCAATGGCAGTAAATATAACGTCATACTAATCTATTCTGTGTTTGATTAGAATTTTAATACATAAATCGGTTTAAAACCTATGTGATGATGAATAAATGATTCATTAATGAAGAATAAATGATTCATTAAGGATGAATATTCATCTATTTTAACAGCAAAGTTAAATTTTTTAAATTCCTTTTTTCCCTAAAAGCAAATATACTACTTTATAAATTTGTAGGTCTCGGATCAAAAGGTGGGAGACTGAATCCTGAATAACTGCGAGAATAATGTGTGAATTAGAAATCTGTCATTGCCATGATTGATTATTAGAAAGAAAGGCGTTTTGATGATCGTAAATCTTCACGATCTTTCATCAGCTTTCTGAATGCTTTAAAGCTTATTTTTTATATAAAGGATAAGGAATGATATGAAGGTATTTATGAATAAATCGTAGATTTAACTTGAATACAAATGCGAAACAGGTTTTAATCGCTGAGAATGAATCTGTTTCATGAAATACGAATTTAATTATGATTCGACAATGAAACCGGGTTGTTATTTCTTTGCTGGTCGGTTTCATGTACTACTTTATTCATCGCCTTTTGTGACAGTAAAGCTCTGTTAGAAGAATGCTTCCAATTCTCCCAGGCACGTAGATGAAAAATGTTACTTTGAGTGATGGGAATCTTTAAACCTTTTATAAAAGCTGTGAACAATATTTTATTTTACGTTTCTCCAGCGTGGGCTTCTCAGGGTGGTTGTTGAAGCGTTTGACTCGAATGCAAAGACTTAAGTTCAAATTGCGCTAATGATGAATAACAGCTCATGAATTCGACGACTGCCATCCTTGTTACTCTGAAGCGATAATTGGCTGCTTCGAACTTATGGAGCAACCCTGTGGTTCATTTATTTTTGAACTTCTTAGGATTTTTAATTCAAGTATGGTTTAATATTTTTGTTTTTAGCAAAATGTTATAATTTGTAAAAAAGAAATTACTGTAAGAAAGAAGGAATTTGATATCAAATCAAGTCTTTTCAGTTAATATTTGCTTTTAATAGGCTTTAATCTATAAAATGCTAAAAGAGATTGTAGCCAAGGAAAGACATTTGTATCGTATAATTGTTTCAAATTAATACTTAGATGTCAATAAAATTCTCTAATAATGAGAAATTTTTTCATAAACTTTATTAATACTCCTTAGCAGACGACGGCAATCTGTTGCTCCAGAACGTTAAGTTGCTCATTTTTACCCAGTTTCAAAAATATAAAAGAAATCTTTAAAAATAACCTTCCTACTAGGGAGCTGATATAAAAAAAATCCTTAAAATTAAGGAATATTCATTTCTTGTTCATTCATTTTAAATTATATATTCTCTCGTTCTCCCTTTCATTCCTTTTAAAATAACATGTATTTTACTGGAACTGTAATTATAAGAATAGTGTTTCTGATATTTATGTTGAATTTAAAACTGATGCATTTCTGTCGATTTTACGATGCGCAAGAATGGATTACAAACATTTGAATCTGCTGCCTCAGTTCCAAACAAATGCAACATTCGATTAGCCAAAATTTAACAAAAATTACGAGCAATTTAAAAACACATATCTCATCAAATCTTTGTATTATTATTAAGTATTTTATAAAATAAATAATACCTTAATATATTATTTGACTAAAAAAATGGCGATTTATATTTAAAATGTGTCACCGACTTGTAATATTTTTTATAAAAAATATAATCGTATTATATTAATATTAGATATCAATAATTACAAGTACAAAAACATATACTTCTTTTTACTGTTCAAGAACAACAAAATCATTTTATGGTCAATTTTCAAACGTATACTTATGTTTCAAAATTAATGTTGTTGCCTTGCTATTCCTATTTGATAACTCAATTCTAAAAATGACACTTGATGGAAAAGAGTCTGCCGATTTCTTCTTAGAGCTGTCAGATGCACTCGTTACAAGATTTTCTAATTAATAGAAGTTCACCGATAATTTGTTATTAAACCATTACAGATGATATAGAGAAGAGATTGCTCTAAGTTGATTTGCTCGCTGGCAAGTGGACGTTTAGAAGATATTATTTTTAATCTTTATGATGGAATTTGGGTGAGGGTAGGTACATATTTCGGTTTAAATGCTGGAAGCTGAAATTAAAAAGCGTGGAAAAGTTTGAAACAGGGACAGGCAGACTTTTCTACTTTACAAATGATTAACCGTAATTGGTGCCAAAAATTCTGTTGTTTCTTGAGCTATTAAAAATATTAATTTTGCATAAATAGTAATCAAATAAATAACATGTGACATAATAATGTTATACATGAAATAATATTTTTGGTACTTGTACTTACAATATGTAGAAAATTATTCATCAGACATGCTAATAGACATTTTATAAAAATCGCAAATAATTGCCGCTACTGAATTATAATTGTTACACTGTTATTATTATGATAGCTGCGTTTTCGCAGGATAATTATTGATAACTGTCTTAAAAAATAAATATATATTTTTTCTTATTCCTTATTTAATTTTTATTTCATTAAAATGGGAATCATTAAAAGCTTTAATTATTTATGAGTTTAGAAAATTTATTTCGTTCTCAATGGTAACTTGAAAAAGGATTTTATTTCTTGTATAAAGGCCAAGTAACTTATATTTAAATTTAAAAGAGAGTGACAGAGTGAAAATAGTATATTAATGATACTAATATTAGGCAGATTTACTAAGCTACTTAGTAGTGTTAGATATAAAATAATAATTTTTCCTGTAAAGAGCAATAAAGGAGTTATTTTAGGAATATTAGAGCTAATAAATTTGGAAAGAAATGTAAGCAGGTACAGAATGATTTTGACAAAGAAAAATAGATTTGTTTTTGTACAAATATATTCAAAATAATTGCAAATGTAAAATTATTGATTTTGTTCATAAACTTCATGTTTAGAATATTTGCAGACAGTTTTGCTGACAATTATTTAATGATCAAGAAAAGGGATTTCTTTTGAAGATCGAAATAATGCATGAAGAAAAAAACAAGAAAGTTATGAAAAATTAATTTACATCTTGAGACATTTAAATCGGTATTAAATCTTTCTTGGTAACAATATTTAAAACTAATGTGACCATGTCTCATACAAATTCATTAATCAGTACTTTCTCTTTATTAGATGCACGTAAAGAGTTTATTTATCTCATCTGAATTATTACCGAGGAAATTTTGATTCTGAAAAAGTATGTTAAATGCAATTAAAGAAATCAACGGACTACAGAAATAGGATCTTTAAGATTTTCTGATATTTGCTGAACCAGTAAAATTATTTTTGATTTTTCCCGATTGTAATGAATTGTCATAAAATGATTTCTATATCACCAGAAAATATGTAGTTCAATTTTAAAGTTTTAACTGGATTTCATTTTAAAACATGCTCTTCCTTCTTTCACTTTTGATTATAATGTTTCCATGAGCTGCATTTTACCGATTTATTCCATCTTCCGTTCCAGATCACATTTGTTCTAGACGCCGAGACCGAACATCGAGTGCGATACACAGTGTTTGCACTTGCAAAGCGAAAAATCTGGATTCGTTTCTGAATACGGAAAAGGTATTCATGATATTTTTTCTCTAAAATATCTTGAATGTTTAAAGGGTTATGCAGGGTGTCCCTAAAACCTTGCCCGCGGGTTTTATTCCTTAAATATTGATCACAGTAATTGATCACATAAATTACAAAGTTGCCTTAGAAAAAGTGTGTAAAATGTTATGAAATCGATTAAAATGTTCAGGGTATTAAACTTTAAAAAAATGACTTATAAAATCTTCCTCTACAGAAGCTACAAATTATTTTTGCAACAGCGGATGTGTGTTCCATAGTGTACAATTAAATGTAAATGTCTTGCATTTGACAGACAGCGGTTCGTTCAGTGTTGATGAGAAATTAGTTATACGATTCGTGATTACTTAATTTCTTCTCTAAAGCGTTAACATTTTGTATCATTATCTAGAAAATATCATATAATTTCCTAGGATATCCAGGAATCAGATTACAAATGAGAAAAAGGCTTTTTGTATGAGATACATCTTGCGTTACTTTAATTTTATACATTCTGTGGTACTGAGAACTAGTTTTCCGCTTCAGACTTTTGCAAGATGGGCGGTTCCTCTACATTATTCTTTAAAGACATCTTTATAGATGCCTCTTTGACGTAAATCTACATTTCTAATCAAAGGATCACATACTAAATTTCATTCATTTAAATCATAAATAGGCATTTTCGAACAACAGCATTTACTCACTTGTGACAGTGGAGACAAAGGGGGGGCTAACACCTTGACGGAATTAGTTTTAAATATGATTGGTATCTACAATTGTAGAGGTTAAATCTAGAATCATATTTTTTCCGTAGATATAATTTAAATATTTTTTCGGACAGTCTGATGGGAAAAACTTTTTAGAATGGATTTCTTTCAGAATTAGACAGAAATTTTCAAATTTGGAATGCATTTTTCAGAAATTGTTTTTCCGGACTCAGAGGGAGAAATATTGTTTAATTTCTCTGCGTATACGAGAAAGTTAAGAATGTTGGGTTGCAATCATAGTCGCTTGTAATCAGTGAATGCATAAGGATTTTTTTCATCTTTAGGCGCGGTACTACCTGATGATTAAACGCATCTAGAGAAAATAATGTATATTCGATTATATTTAATTGTTTAATTTTTCGGGATTTTTTTCTGTTCCGTTTTTATTAATTGTTAATATGAGTTGAAGTTGTCTCTAAAATTCTGAAGTATTTAAAATTTTTATTATGTGCTGCAGATAAACATGCTTATATATTGAAAAAAAAGTATTATAATGACTATTTAGATAAAATACAGTAACTGCTTAAAATTAGGAACAGACTGTTGTATAATAGTCAAATATCAACTCACTTCTATTTCCTCCATGGTCCTCGAAGAAAAATTACGTTTAAAAATTACTGATTACTACACAATTCAAATAATAACAGAATAGATATCTTCCTTTTAAGAACAAAATACCCGTCAACATCATTATGCTGACTTTGAAATGCTATACGGCATTTTGCATTTATTAGAACTTCGGTGAGATATTGTACTATGTAAAGTAAATTGCTCTTCTTTATCTATAAAATGCTATAGGTGTTTCTGGGAAATGCAGGAAAGGCAAGTCCATTCCGAAATATATTAATATGGCACGGGATGAACGCACACATCCTACTCATGAAGAAATCAAACATTCCTGATATCTTTCATATTAAGAACCGCTTCAAAAGCTATAAAAAAATCCACCGTGAAGTTGCTGCTTACGATTGCGTTTAAAGACGGAACGAAAATACCTCCATAATCGTATTTTTAGAAACCGAACACTTATTTGAAACTGGATGAATGCTTTTAAACAAGATGCATGCAGCCTGTGGTGTAGTGGTAGGGATGGCTGCTCCAAGTGTGGCGAGCAGAGGTTTGTTTCAGACGGATGATGAGAAATCTCTTATGAGTTATGTGATTAATGTGTGACAATTTGCTGCCTTAAAAATTTAGTCTTCATAAAATATATTTATTGAACTTAAGAAATAAAACGTGCTTTTCTCAAAAGCACAAATTATATATTTTTGCTTGATTTGAAATAATTATTATTCTGTTACTGCCTTTCAACAAGATACCTTTTATACATTATTAAATTTATATATAGAATATTTTCAAAGCTCCATTAATACTGTTAGTTCTAAAAGTATGTGCTTTGAGGTATAATAGCATAGTTAAACGCTCAAATTCCCGCAGACTCTATTCCTTTTATATTAAACATGAGATGGTTCTTATTAATTAAGGGATAATCTTGTTTTTTTACCTTAGTGGTTGAAATTTTAGAGTCCATTATGCAAAAGAGATTTGAATTGAACCTCGGAATCTAAGAGTGCAACTCTTCAATGTGAAAAATGAAAACCGCAACGTGGCGAAATGATTTATTTCGACAAGGATTTAATATATTGAGATATATAAATATATCAGATGTAAAGTTGAAAGAGATGAACTGAAAAATAAAAGCGCTTCAGAATGATAATGTGAGATAATCATTTGGCTCATACGTATTGCTTTCATCTTGAACACGATACGAACCGAATTGCATGGGGTGATCTGTAACACCATTCCATATATCAGATACGACTGTTGGTAAAATAAATTGATAATTACAAGAGCAGAATTCCATAAGAAGTTCTTCCATTAGTGCCACGATACAAATTGAGGCTAAATATTCTTGGTAGTTATCTAAATTACCATAATGGAAAAAATTTATTCAATTCAACCTTTAATCTCTTGATACTATTAGATTTTATACAATTTCCTTTCACGTAATGAATTATACTTTTATTGGTAAAATGTTTTAAAGGATTTTTTTTAAAAAACGTGTAGTGTAGCAGTTGCATTACACTTATCTTCTCTTTTGGATACTAGATGACGATACCTGATTAGGCCATCCCATATGTCATCCCATAATGCATTGCGATTCTAATTAGAATGAAATGTGATGCTGAACTGTGAAGCCGAGCGCGTGAATGTCTTGTCTTTGTGTTTGTTTTAAGTGTATGAATGTGATTATTAAAGAAATGTTTCCAACAACATTCGTCCTGTTGCTTCCTGCATGGATCATAATAATCTACATTCCACCACATTGGCGCCCAACGGAAAAGAATTTGTGAGGAAACGAAAGCGATGTCGTCCCGACGATCACAAGAAAAGTTTCCCGCCACCACAGTAGTATAAAAATATCTGATTCAGTGCAATGAGTTATTGCGACATTAATTTGAAATAATTAGCTAATTCAATACTTCGGTGGAATTATTAAATGAAATCAGCTTAAAACTAAAAGTGCTTCAAAGTGATAGTGTAAGATTATCATTTAGCTCATCAGCATTGCTTTCATAAAGAGAACGATACGAACCAAGGTCTCTACAGTACATGCCGTGACCTGCAATACCCATCTAAATATCAGACGCAGAGGCGGACAAAATTAAATACTTATTTGAAAGTATCAAATTCATCAAGCATTTCTTCCATCAATACCATGATACGGATTGAGGCATGATTTTTCAGGGCAGTTATCTAAATCACCATACAGCAAGAAATACCTGCCTAAGGAAAAATAAATCTTCATTTTCACATCTAATCTGTTGATCCAAGTAGATTGTTAATAGTATAACAAAAAAAAAATAAAACATTACATCTCTTTTCTGTAAAATATTTTAAAGGATTTTTTAAAAGAAACGTGTAGGATAATATACCATTATTAAGTGATTGTAACATGAATTTGAAATAATTATCTAATTTAATATTTCAGAGGAATTATTGATTGAAATGAGTTGAATAAAAAGGGCTTCAGATTGGGAGTATGAGATAACCATTTCTGTCATAAGTATTGCGTTCATCATCAGCACGCTACGAAGCTAGACCTCTGCATTACTTGTCATGCCCTGCAACACCGTTCTATAAATCAGACGCAGTTGAGGACAAAATAAAACATTTATTTGAAAGGACCAAATTTCATAAGAAGATCTTCCATCAACGCAACGATATGGACTGAGGCGTAATTCTTCAGGGCAGTTATATAAATCACCATACTGCAAGAAATCTGTTGATCCAATTAGATTGTTAATAGTATCCATTCAAAAAAGGCATCATATTTCTTTTCTATAACATAATTTAAAGCATTTTTTTAAAGAATCAATGGGCTAAAAATCCTTGATAAAGGGAAATGAGTTATTGCGACATGAATTCGAAATAATTAGCTATGTAATTATTTCGGAAAAATCGTTGAAAGAAATGAACTAAAAAGTAAAAGTATTTCCAAAAGACATTATTAGATAATCAATACTAATTTAGCTCATTAGTATTGTTTTCATCAAGAGCACGATACCAAAAGAGGTCCCTGCATTACATACGTTGACCTGCAACACTTTTCTATAAATCAGGCGCAGTTGAGGACAAAATAAAATATTTATTTGAAAGTACCACATCCTATAAGAAGAACTTTCGGCAATACCACTATACGAAATGAGGCGTTAATATTGAAGTGGCTTTAATCTCAAACAGCATTGCAAGTCTCTGTGAAGTCATGACCGAAAAAAAATTATTTTATTTATCTCCTGTATTGTATTTTGCAAACATACATTGCTATTTAGAGTGCATTTCTTTTCCCTATTAAAATTAGAAAGCAGCTGATGAGGATTTCGTTTATAGGTGAAATAAAAGTGTGACCTCTTAAATGCTTTTATTTACTCAAATTTTTATATGAAGACTATTTTCCAAAACAAAATAAACATTTTCGCTTGCATGCGCGTGCATTTCGTGTAGTGGTAAAGATAACTACTCAAAGTATGGCGGAAGAAGATTCATTTCATGCTAATAATGAAAACACTCTTATGATTTGTGTGATTTTCTTTGCCCTTTTATTTGAAGTCATGAAATTTTAGTGTTCATAATCATTAAGATTTTTGAATCCAGGCAACTAACAGTGTCTTGCTGTTGTTTCTTACGCCATTTGCCATGAACAAACCCGCTGTATCGAAGACAGCGATTTAAGTCGGTGGGGGAGCACCTTTCGCGTTTTTAGTAGCGCCAAATAGGGCAAAGAGTACGACTCAACTACTCACGCATCACATTCGCTCGCACAACCTCCTTTTACGTGGGGACACATTCCCACATAGAGCAACGGAAGAACAACCATATCCAAACCGAGACTCGAACCCATGACGCTCAGATCACGGGGAAGACGCGCTAACCTTACGCCAGGTCGCCTGCTCTACAAGCGTAGTCTCCATAAACAAAAAAGGAATTTTTAGATTTAATTGTAATTTTTAATATGCTATTGTCTTTCAATACAAACACTTAATATCAGCTCGGTTCCTACTCTTAAATACAGAATTTTTTTTTCGAATTTAAAATAAAGCACTTTTAAATCTAACAGTATGTGTTCTTTAATAGAGTAGAGTCGATCACTGCGAATAGTTTATCACTTTGTCTTTTTGTCCGAATGCTTAAAATTTTAGTGTTCCCAATACATAATTTTGTATTGAACGCATTAAACTAAAACTACGATTCCCAAAATATATTCTTTTGATTGAAATTATAAGATTAATCTGTTATTGCCTTCTCTGAAACTTAGATGCTTTTTGTTATTTAATAAAAAATTACTTTTGCTATTTGTGAAAGCATAAAAATAATAACCTGGAAGTTCTAATTGAATGATGCTGATGCTAAAGGTATTATTACTTATTTTATGCTCAATGTAGATATGAAAGAGAATTATAATATTTCCTTCACAGTAAGTGTTCCATATTAAATATGCTTTTAACATGAATTATCTTTAGAAAGTTTTTTTTTTGTCGATATGCAGTTGATATGAGATTTTAAAGAGATTTGAGTAACAAGTGGAAAGATGGGGAGATCACCAGTTCCTTTCTTATATCACATTTTGTTGATTGAAAAATATTTTTATATCAGCGATTGTGACTCCCTTAGCGTAATGGCACGAAGAGTGGCAGACATCGGTTCGTTCCGTGCTAATGATGAGAAAATTGAAATGAATCCTATGATTGATGTCAGCAACTCTCTGAAGCTCTATCATTTTGATTTCTATATCATTATCGAGGAAACGTAGAGATCAGATCTCACATCATTTATACTTCATGCTGAATTAGATTTTTGTAATGAAATATTATATATATTCGTGATATTTAACATTAAAAATAAATATTTTTACACAAATTTCGACAAACAGTTCGCCTTTTCTTTTTCTTGTAAGCAACTAAACTGCAGTTAATATTAGAACGGAAACTAAGTTTGTCCATATTTGTAAATGCATTTGCTCAGCTGAATAGTAAAAAAACAAAATAATTTGTTTTGTTTTTTCAATTTTTAAAAATGAAAAAAATTAAATTTTAATTTGAATTCATTTCTTATTTAATTATGCTAGGATTCCTTTGGTTGAAACGTAAAGTCATATCAATGACCAAAAGGTAATTATTTGAATTCCTGCTTTACATGAGCAATTTGGATGATACATATTAAATATTTTTGCATAGGAACTTGTGGGTTGTGTGCGTAGTTGGAAGCATCTTTGCTTCTAACCTGATAGACTAAAGTTCGATCCCTGCTGATGATGAGAAAATTGTTCATGAGTTATGTGATTGTATAAGGATTCCAACTGAAGCAGCGGTCGTCTTTAATTTTTTTACAAAAGAATTTACGTCAGAGAGTTGAGAGCGTTTTTAATAAATGCTAATTAGAAGTTCAACTCCCATTCCCGTAGGAAGTATAAAACTGTCTTGTATAATTCCCCGAAACAAAAGGCTCATTTTTTAAAGAAATAATAATTTTATTTAAAAATTGTATATTTTGGGCTCTTTAAATGTTTTATAAATACAAAAGTCAGCTGTGTTTTCGCCTTGAAACAGGGGGCATATGAATGAAATCAATAAATAACTCCGTGTAAAAGCGATCAAAACAAAACACATTCAAACTATATATTTAATTTTCTGCAATTTTAATATCATTCTTCCCTGCAATAATAACAAAAAAAACAATCAATTTTAATAAATCTTAATTTATAATCTCTTGATTTTATCAAACCTGTAACCTCTTTTATCTACGAAAAATCTTGCTAAATTATTCTTTTTCTTGAAACAGTAAACAAATTTATGGTCTTTAGCATTGAAATAAAATATAACGATTCATTTATTGCAAAGTTTGAAAGAAACATTTTATCGTATGTTTTTCTTGTAAGTTTCTAAAGAGCAATTAATATTAGAGTGTTAACTAAGCTTGAAAATATTTGTAAATATATTGGCTTACCTCAACAGTAAAAATATTAAATGATTTTTTTTTTCAATATTTAAACTCGAATAAAACATTTTCGATGCGATTTAAATTCTCAATCTCTAATTCTAGGATTCATTTGTTTTAAACATGAAATCTCCATGACCAATTATCGTACTTCATGATATACGAGAGCAATTTGAATGAGATATATAAAATATTTTGGGACCGATATTTGTGAATTGTGAGCATAGTTGGAAGCGTCTTCGTTTCTAGCTTGACAAAAAATGGTTCGAACTTTGCTGATGATGAGAAGATTGCTCATGAGGGCTGTAGTGATCAACCGAAGCAGGAGATATTATTTCTCTTTTTCGTCAATGCCCTTTTCTCTTTCTCTTTCTCTTTCTGAATAATTATTCCAGATCGGAATGTAACGCATGGTCAGAGGTACAAAACTATCTTTCAGGATTATCTGTTATAAAATGTTCTTTTTTCAAAAATATTTAATTTTTATAACTAGAAAATTGAAATATTTTATAAATACAAAACTCGGCAGTGTTAATCAGTGCTTTCGCATTCAAATGGGGAATATATGAGATAATTCAATAAATAATTTCCCAAAAAATTATTGAAATACAAAGGACTTTTCACCATTAATAACTAGTTTTATGTAACTTTAATTTTTTTAAAATACTAACAATTCAAAGAAACAAGTTTTTAAAAACCTTTATTTGTAAATTTCATAAACTTTACCTTTGTATGAAAATTATAGAGATGGCGAAGAATATTTTCCCTTCTACCTCTAATGATTCTGAATTTGATAAGAATTAACATTCAACTTTAAAATCTTTAGCATTAAAATTTCAATTTTGAAATTCAAATATAGAGATAAAAAAGAATGGTTGAGTTCTTTCCAAATTTTATGCGTTGATAGGGAAATTTTTGACACGAAGTTAGATATTTTCTTTTATATGGTTTGTGATATAAAGTAATAAACAGTAGTATGGGAACTAAATTTATTCATATCTGTAGAATTCATTGAGATGTTTGCTAAGCTGAGAAGTATTAATATGGTGTTATTTGATCCGTTTCTTCACTTGTTTAACAAGTATAAAACATTTTTGTTATCAATAACTTTCTCATACCAATATTATAGGGTTATTTCAGTTGAAATCGTAAGACTTCTGAATCACCAAAGGGTCTTCATTATTTAAGTGAATAATTTGGATGAGAGATATTAAATTTATTTGTCTCGAAACAATTCCATTATTACAATAGCTGGCGGTAATTCTGATTCTAATCTGATACTTGAAAGTTCGATCCTAGTTTCTGATGAAAAAACAAGTCCCGCGTCTTTCTCTATGAAGCAGCGGAAGCTTTTTTTTTAATAATAAATGATTATTTGTATTTTTTAATAATAAATGATTGTTGTATTTTATTTTAAACGATTAAAATAATTCTTTTAAAATAATTTCCAGAAAATGCAAATTTTTATTTTTGAAATATGTAGCTATTATTTAAATAATTTTTAAATATTCAGTTGATAGGATTACTTATTATTTTTAAAATGGACTTAAGGAAAAGAAAATCGGTTCTTACCATGCGACCGTTCTTTCGGCGTCAATGTAAGAAACTCTAATTTATTTTGTGCAAAACTATATTAAGTTTTTTAATAACATCTGAAATCGTTTTAAAAATGACTGATTTTTTTCTTCTATAGCACAAAAAAAATCAAAAAATATTTACATAGAGTTTATAGGAACGTTACTATTTAGTACTGTAAAAAGAGAAATGAAAGTTTTTCTTAAGAAATTTTATATAACTATTCTTTAAATTCAAGAGGTGTTATAGTGAAATCCATTGTATAAATTAATGTGGTTGTTATAGAAAGCAAGGTTTGAAAGGATGGGAAAAATTAAATATATTCAAAATCTAGTTTTCTTTTAAATGGAAATTTATGAGCTGATGTTAAAAATAACTAGATTTGATTCCCTATTGAGAATTTAATATTTCAATGGTTGCTCCTTAATTTTCAAGAAAATAGTTTTTTAACTTTACGGCGGTGAATTATATCACTTGCTTTTTAGTGTATTTGTTTTCTGAGTGTATAAGCAGCGATTGTTTGCGGCTAATAGTAACTTCTTTAGAAAGGATTTCTCAGTAAAGACTTTTCTTTCGTCACAAAGCCAGATAAGAAGTTTAAAATCCGCTCGTTTGATGTATGACACTATGTTGTACTAATACTCAACATGGACCGTAGCTTAAAAAACTAAAGTTTTAAAATTGGAAATATGGAGTTTTTAAAATGTATTAGAAACCTAAAATTCAGAAGCATTAGTTTCAGCATTAACATTAAAATTAAAAAGTTTAAATTGAAATCAATAATTAATTAAAAAATAGATCAAACACGCAGCACTTGCACCAAAACAATAAATATATTACAATCCTAAATTTATTTTTCCGCACAATTCTGACAATTCAAAGAAAAAAAATTGAAATATTAATTTTTTTAGATTCCGGAATCTCTCATTTGCACGAAAAATACAAAGCGAGTAAATATAATTGCCCTTTGTGTGTAATTCATACCGATTAATTTTTTTACCAAGTAATAACACAAATCTATAGTTTTACAGCACTAAAACTTGATTTTTGTAATACATATATAAAAAATGTAGATTGCTGGATTTTTAAAAGGTTTTTGATATAAAAAAGACCTATATGACATAAAAATTTATATCTCTTTTACTTGGAATCTAGAACAAAAAACTTAATATTAGTATGGATAATAAGTTTTTATTTCTGTGCAAAATATATAGGAAAATTTTTTATTAACTGAATTTTAAAAAGAAAAAGAAATTAATTTGGTTTTTACTTCAATTTTTAAACCTAATTAATTACTTTGATGTTGATGTTAGTCAAGAATGTCTTTAAGAAGACGAAGAAGCCACTATAAGCTGCTCACCAAATTTGAACGAGGTCATGTAATATGGCTACAAGAAGTTGGATTTTCTTTCCGCGATATTGCAGAAAGACTTGGCCGGAATGTATACACTGTGCATGATTGTTGGCAGCAGTAGCCAAAGGATGGTACTGCCTCAAGAAGACCGGGTTCCAGGCGACCACGCGGCACTACTGAGAGGGAAGACCGCAGTATTCGGGGAACGGCTGTGACTCATCGTATTACGTCTGCGGCAGAAATTCGGGCTGCAGTTTGTTCCACAGTGACACAACGAACCGTTAGAAATCGGTTACTTCAAAGTTGGCTCCGAGCCATACACCCTATAGCGTGCATTTCTCTGACTCCAAACCATTGCAGTTCGCGACGCCAGTTTTGCCAAGCCAGAGCTCATTAGAAAAAGGAGTGGAGATTTTTTGTGTTTTCTGATGAAAGCAGTTTGTTCTTTGGTGCCTGTGATGGCCGTGTGTTGGTCAGAAGGAGGCCAGGGAAACGCCTGCAAACACACGGTCTGTTGCCATGACACACTGTACCTACACTTCCGTATGATGACTTCCGTATGATGTTATGATGATGATGCTTTAGGCGACTTTCGAAGATGACATCATTTACTAATTTGGCGACGACTAAAGATCCATCCAAACCTTCTCAATGCTTTTGACCCGGACCTCTTCGTCGTTTCGGATTGTACATCCAGACTTGATTCCGCTCTTTAAAATGCAGGATGTCCCATGGAGCCAAACGCTGGATAGTAGTAGAGACCTCCGGAATGAATTCTTGCCAGGCTTTTCGGTTGGTCACTTTCAACATCTTCCATCGAACCAATCGTATATCAGGATGATCCAACGGTGCTTTCTGAAGTCCACTCGAAAGCCAAGTATTCGCCTTCGTCGCCAAAGCTTTCACGGGAATACGTCCACCTCTTCCCAGTCTATTCTCGACACTCGAGAATTGTCCGCAACTCTCCACACTGGATCGTCTGAAGAGTATATCTGCCTTTACGAGAAGGGCTCTTCTGCTACAACACAACTTGACCGGATACACAGCAGATTCATCAGCTCCTATTTGCAAGACACTTCCATGTAGATCCACAGCAAAGATGAATTCTTGAAGGAAGTTGAGACCGTGACTACAGGGATCAGCGATTCCAGCCACGTAGTCTTCTTCCGTGTCACTAATTTATGAAATATTTTCTCATCATTAAAGGAAATCTCACCATTTCCTTTCTAGTATGAGATACTTAAACGTTACGAAAGGTTATAAGATAAATCTTTCATGCACGAGAATCCCATTTCATGTTTCCTGTTGTTACGAAATTTTCTTTACCGTGGGGTTCGTTTGGATAGTGGAAGTGATATGGTGTGTAGAACGCTCAATTAGCAGGCAGAAGTAGAATAAAAACAACGACGTTTATTTACACGAAGACACACAGGACAGCACAAAGCGACAACTATGTACAGCACAGAAGACGTTTATCTTCACCCGAGACGTGTAGCATACAACAGCACACACAGCAGCATACAACCAGAATCTACTGCAGACAGTAGCGCACAGCTCAGTTCAGCACGAGCTTGACTCCGTCGCTGCTCACCGTAGTTTCCGCCTTCTCCGCTCCGTCTTCGGACTTCTCCGTCGTCTCCCAACTCGGACTTGACTTCTCTGGCAGGTGCAGCCCCTTTTATAGGTCTCAGGAGGCGGGGCTAGAAGCCTCTCAACCAATCAGGAACGTTCTAGGCGTATCTCGGTTCCTACTGGGCGGATCGGGAAAATTCTTGAAGTTTCGGGTATAATCTATTTTGGCGCCAAAGTCGCCAAATTGGTCGCCAAGTCGCCAAATGGTCGCCAAGTTTGTCGCCAAGCTCCGGGACCCCCGACACCACGCCCAGACTCTGTCCCATAGAGATGACTGTAAAACATTCTTTCCAATGATGGAACTAACTATGCTGGGAAGCAGCATTACGGATTCGTAACATTGCTCCCCTCTTCAAAGACTGACGTCCCGGCAGTCCTACTTCAATCCAACAGCTGGCGTAGGCTTCCGTATGATGTTATGATGATGCTTTAGGCGACTCTCAAAGATGACATAATTTACTAATTTGGCGGCGACTGAAGATCCATCCAAACCTTCTCAATGGTTTTGACCCGGACCTCTTCGTCGTTTCGGATTGTACATCCAGACTTGATTCCGCTCCTTAAAATGCAGGATGTCCCATGGAGCCAAACGCTGGATAGTAGTAGAGACCTCCAGAATGAATTCTTGCCAGGCTTTCCGGTTGGTCACTTTAAACTTCTTCCATCGAACCAATAGTATATCAGGATGATCCAACGGTGCTTTCTGGAGTCCACTCGAAACACAGGTATTCTCCTTCGTCTCCAAAGCTTTCACGGGAATACGTCCACCTCTTCCCAGTCTATTCTCGACACTCGAGAATCGTCCGCAGCTCTCCACACTGGATCTTCTGAAGAGCGCACCCATTTTCGCTGGAAAGGTTCTTCTGCGACGACATAACATGTCCGGATGCACAGGAGATTCATCGGTTCCTATTTGCATCACACTTCTATGCAGATCCACAGCAAAGATGAATTCTTGAAGGAAGTTGAGATCGTGACTACAGGGATCAGCGATTTCCGCCATGTAGTCTTCTTCCGTGTCACTATGCCAGGAGATACCAAGAGGCTTGCAGAGAAGTAGTTCCTTTAATCTTTGGGAGGAATCCAATCCAAACAGGGTCGCATCAACTCTTGCATCCACAGGCAACGAGCACGGGTCGCCACCAACAGACCCGTCCGAAGAAGACCCGTCTTCTCCATCCCCAAGAGCCTGCAGTTTCGGTTCCACTTCAGGGGACTCATTCGGAGAAGACTGTTTCAGTTCAGCAATTATTTGACATTCTCCCTGTTCGCTCATCTCGTCATCCTCCGGATGGCTAAACTCTTTTTCGGTGACATCGGTCTGCATTCGATCTTCAGTCTTTCCTTCCACTTGGCTCTCGTTACTTCCTCCAATTTCTTCTGTGATATCTTGGACTTCTTCTGTTTGATTACATTTATCTTTTAAAATTTCTATCCACGACAAAATTCCTTTCTTAAGCTCCTCTTGTCCGGATTTCATCTCCTGCTTCATTCTTTCTTGTCTTTTCTTCATCTCATCTTGCCCTTGCTTCATCTCGTCAATAGATTTCTTCACCTCCTCTTGTACAGCTTCCATAGATTTCTTCATCTCAGCCAACAGAGCCAGTAACTCACCATTACCGCTATCAGCCATTTTTCCTTGAGATCTCGTCAGCACCATACACTGTTGACCAATATTCCACTTCTGACACCAAATGTTACGAAATTTTCTTTACCGGGGTTCGTTTGGATAGTGGAAGTTATATGGTGTGGAGAACGCTCAATAATCAGACGGCAATGGAAAAAGAAATAACGACGTTTATTTACACGAAGACACACAGGACAGCACAAAAGCGACAACTATATACAGCACGGAAGACGATTATCTTCACCCGAGACGTGTAGCATACAACAGCATACACAGCAGCATACAACCAGAATCTACTGCAGACAGTAGCGCACAGCTCAGTTGAGCACGAGCTTGACTCAGTCGCTTCCGACTCCTCCGTCTTCTACTTCTCCGACTCTGGCTCGGATTACTGACTTGACTTCGCTGCTCTCGAACTCGGACTACTGGCTTTTCCGTTCCGTCTTCGGACTACTCCGTCGTCTCTCCGACTACTGGCTTCGTCGTCTCCCAACTCGGACTTCTGGCTTTACTCGCCTGCATAGTTGAGAGAGGGATTACGGCTCATTGGGGCCGAAGGCCCCACCATCCGTAAATCTAACAGGTGAAAACTTTAGGGTGATGGAACTGACATTATTAATTACAGTGCATCAAGAATGGGTTAATTTTGATTTGAAGTAAAATTTTTCTTGAGTGTAGAGAAAAAGAGAATAAAAGAAAAGTTAAATTATGAATGGAAAGGGAGAAGGGATAATGCAAACACGAAAGTTACACATTGTTAACATTACTGAAAACGGGCAAGAGTTCCATTAGAATTGCTAGTTTATCAAGATTTCCAAGTTAGCATTTCTGAGTTGCTTAGCGATTTTGCGAATGTCACAACCATCAAAGAGAGTTCTGAATTCATTAATCACATATTTTATATCCTCAAGCTCTGTGACATTATCTTTGGGGAAGTAAACTATTTCCTGAGCATTGATTGCTTTATTTTTATCAGGCATTTTATTTGGGTGGGGATGATCAACTGGGGGTGATTCATTACTTGCGGCATTTGCATATGAGATGCTATTGTTGACATAACTGCTTTTGGTAAGAGTTTTATTAGTTCTTTTTGGTTTGGGAAATTTCTCGCATCCGCGGTAAGAGGCGTAATGTTCTTTGCCGCAATTAATGCAGACAGGTTTTTCCGGGGGGGGGGGTGATGCATTGATCTTTGTGGTGGTTGCCGCCGCATTTAATGAATCTCGATTTCATTTGGCAGGACGCAGCACTATGATGCCAATAGTTACAGTTATAGCATTGAATGCTACCTGTTTTTCTGACAAATTTTTCAACTTTTATTTTAAGATAGAGTAGGGAATTAAACTTCCAGATACTTTTATTGATATCAATATTCCGGAATGTAATCTGAAAGAGGGGGAGTGGTTCTTTGGTTTTGTATCGGGTTAATTGAGCAACTTTATCAATTTTAAAATTGCATTCATTTTCTTAGGCTTCTTTAATAACTTGGGTTGAAATGTTGTTAGGAAGACCTCTAATAACAATTTTAATAGGACGACTGGATCTGGGTGTTATGACGAAAAAGTCAAGATTGTTATCTTTGAGG